>VWZZ01007752.1:0-22849 GCA_013399095.1 Psophia crepitans | reverse complement strand
TTTTTTCTTTTTCTTAACTTCGCTATTGTCATCCATATTGAAGTAAAGATGTAAACTACTGCAGAGGCCATATTGTAATTCTGAACTTTGTCTATCACTCAAGCATTTGTCTGCTTTGTGAACCTATGCAATTATTTCTTCTTTTGGATTGCTAGAACTGAACATTTAAAATATGGCTGTGAGACACAGGCAGACGTCAGCTTAAGAAAGACAAAATTATGAAGTGAAGAAATCTTTACTAAATCTACTTGTGTAATTGGACAAAATTGATAAGATTTTGAACACAAAATCCTTCCTTTGGTCTGCTGTAGAAAGCAAACGTAAAGGTGAGCATAAATTGGGAAAAAAACATGGAAATGTGTAAAGTATAACTCAGGAAAAATTCTCCTGGGTTGTACTAAAGTTAAGAAATTTTAGATGGCTTGAGGGACTATTGTGGGTAGCATCTCTGGAGTAGGAGAGAGTTTAGGGGGAGCGGTGACTAACAGAACCTGTGTAACAATAAGGGATTAATTAAAGTTGATGTTTGGACAAAATTGTAGTATACAGTAAAATCAGCCTTTCTGTTTCAGGCCTCTGATTTTATATAGGCTCCAGCAGAGCTGTGAATTTTGTTACTCAGACATCAACTCATTGAGTTTTAAATAGAGCAAATGGCAGAGCTGAAAAGGGAGGAGAATGAGCTGATGTTTCCTTAACCATATGTGACTTTATAAAACTTGGTGCAAAAACTCAGGAAACAATGTATGATATTATACATCTGGATGTGGGTAGTGAATAATGTGACAAGATACCGCATTCAGGTTTGGGTTATTGAGAAAGAAGTGTTTCATTACATACAAAATTCTTCAGCTGCTTCTAGAGTTGATCTAGTTTCATGATCTAACCATGAAGACTATAGATAACCCTTTTTCTCATAATCATGTTCTTGACTTTTCTTTCAGTTAAGAAACACTTCTTAAGTAGGTATACTAGAATATACAGATGCAGGAGAAAACGTGGCAACCCCATTAAACTGTGATTTCAACTTGATAGTGGTTCTACATACTGTAAACAGTAAACATTAAAGTTTGTATAGCCCTTGGAGAAGATACAGTGTTTTTTGTTAATAAAAGCTAAGAATGACTACAGATGGTTGTGTATTCAAATGTATCAATACTGGGTTTATATTTAAAATTCCCCTAAGAATTCAACACATTTAAAGTCAAGATTTGTTCTTACATTCAAATGCAGGTGGAACTTTGTCTACACTGATCCAAATAGGTAAACTTGGGAAATACATTTACTGTGAATGATAGAATCTCACTGACTTAACCTATCATTTTTAAATCAACAAGAATAAAATACAAGCACTAGAAAAATAAATTAAAGGATTATAACAGAATGCAAAAAATGAGGTATTCATTTTACTTTTGCATTAATACAAAAGTCTTTATTTTAAAATCAGAAAATACAATTGAAGTATCTTTGATATCAGAGAGGTTTCTTTTAGGGGTTTTTGTCCACACTAAAATTTGGATTAATTCTTAGAAAGTTCAACTTCTTTAATTTCTCTTTCCTTGTTTTTCCCTCTTATTATTTTGGTGCTTATTACCAGAAAGAGATTTAGTAGTCAAGCCAAGTTAATACTTTCTTTTATAAACTTGTTTAATATTATTGCATTCCATGCTGCATAAAATAGTATGTTAACATGCAACTTGTATAACTGGAGAAGGAAAGTGTTAAGATATGACACACTGTTTCTTGCATGGTCTTTTAAAATTTTATCTAAAATGTAAAATGATACAACTTCTCTAATTTTTTTTTTTCTTAGGTTGATTTTCTAAAGTTAGCCTAATTTTTTTGTCGTTGCAGACACAATATAGGTGATTACATGTAAGTGAGAAAAGACGATTCTATAATTAAGGAACGTGTCAGAAGACATAGCTTGACTTCATTCCCAGCATACCAAGAATCCTTAGAAAAATCACTTTGTCCCTCCATACTCCAGTCTCTAGGTCACAGAATGAGCATGTTTAAGGAGTATGTGGTACCCTTATACTATGGCAGCGGCAGTAATAGTGATACCTTTCCTAAACATTGATTTAAGACTTCCATTACTTACTGTTTCAGTAGGGTTAGGTTGGGAGCTGAATGCTTCAGAAAATCCCATCCTAAGTAAAGTTTTATGAAAGGCGGGTACCAAGCACAGGGAAAATCAAGAGAATGTCCTTTCACAACCTCTTTTACCCTTTTATTGTTGTTGCAGAAAATGTCACAAAGAACCAATTTGTAAATTAACTTTTCAATCTGCTGGTTTTGACAGCATGCAGTTTGCAAGATATAAGGGGGACATAAATTACTGATGTAAAGACCCAAGTCCACCTATGTGTGTCTGTCTCAAATTGTCCTTAAGTAATGGACAATAGAAGTTTATTTATGAGCACCTTTAATTGGTTATGTATACAGCTCTGAAAAAGCATTTAGCACCTGATATATAAAGCTCCAACTACCTTGTATAAACCTAATTTATGAAGTGCCAATAGAACACAAAAGTTCAGCAAAAAAGAATGTGATGTAAATCAAATTAAAATCTGTGTATATAAGCTGTTTAATTTCAGTCCTTACGGACATCATATTATCTCCAGACCACTAAGAACACACCTGCAGGCTGAGGGCTATTTACATTCTGTAAAATACTATGACAACTAAAAATTAAAATACAAATACTTACACTGTTTTAAAATTTGAAAGGATTAATTGCTTTTAATCAAAAAGCTGAGAATTGCATACTAGAAAGTAAACTTGTGAGAACATTAGAAACAAGTCAGCAATTTTCCCTAAAAAAGCAGTACTCAGATAAGCTGCATTACAGGTGTTGGCTATGTGCTGTGCTGAAGTTTCTGCATAACTAAGTAATATTTCACTGGCAAGCTGATTTTTTTTAGATAAAAATGGCAGCTGTTTGGAATTTCTCAAGGATTCAGAACATAAGAGTAAGCCGCAGAGACAGTGGACTAGCAGTGGACGGGGTTTTCAAAGCTGTGTACTACACATGCAGGGAATGTGATTTATGTAAGTCTGTCACCTACATATGTAGTGCACATTGTATAGAAGACACTATGTCATTTTTGTCTGTCTACACCTTGTGTATGTACAGACATGTTTGCAAACATGTAGGTAGCTAGACTGTTGGAGAAGGATATCCACATATCACTGTTTATAATTTACTGGAATTCAGTTTTTAAAATTATCAAGGCTTCCTGACTCTTTTTTACAAACTAACATAAATACTAATGTAATGCTAATCTAAATCCTAAAGCTTGTTAGAGTTGAAAAATTTATTTAACAAATGTAGACTCTTTATCCTGATATTTTCCATGCCAAGTGTCTGCTTCAGTTTGAATCTTGCCAAGACATTTCACGCAAAATGTTTAAGCTATTCCTGAAAAAGAGTTTTGGCAATTTCTTATGGAGAAGCTCTAGCACTTCCGCACTTTGAAGCAGACACTTGAAATTTAATGAGAAAATAGCTTTTTGATTGTCACTGAAAATCAACTCCAAGTTGACTAACAAGCCTCTGAAAATTGGTAGCTTATGTATGCTTAAAAAACCCTGCTGGAGAATGCTCCTACATTCTTCAAAGGTTCAATCTGCAGTGAGCGTGAACAATTCAAATTTCAGGTTTGTCTGAGCAGCAGTGCTGGAGCTGGAAGTGGAAAATCTGTTGATTTTGTTTTTATATCTCTTCCTGAAACTGCCCAGGGCACATGGAAAGGGAAAATACCAGACTTGAATGCCGAGGTGAAGTGGTGGGGTAGGAGGAATAGACTGGGACATGCAGGCTCAGTGAAATGACAGGAAGATGAATGTTGATGTAAAGGTCTGGGAGAAGAACGTATAAAGAGACTGACAGGCAAACAGGAGGTTGAAGGAAAAAATGTAGGGGCTGAAAATGTGTGGATTGAAAGGTGGAAGTGTAAGGGCAGAAGAATATGCTGAAGACCTAGAGTGTCAAGTATGACTGTTTGAGCCGATAAACTGGTATTAGTATGAGAAGCCTAAAGATTGGAAACCGGTATGAAAACTAGAAACAGAGAAGCAGCAGATATAGAAGAACAGGTTTGGGGAGAAAGAAACAAAATACCTTTACCATGTAGAATGCACTTTCAGGAAAGTGGGAAATATGAATGAAAAATCTCTGTTACTGTCACTGCTTGATTGAAACTCATTTCCTATGTGTCAATCTTTTCCTCCTTCAGTGGTGGTTATCAGATGGATATGGATATGTCTGTTAATTTAATAAGGACATTGAGTGGATCATTCGCTTAAGGGCAAAGATCTGTATTCTGATGTGATGGGAAGAAAAACCTCCCTAAATTCTGAGTCTTTACAAATGTATGTTCACACATATACATGATAAAGGAACGACATAAAAAAATTAGAAGGGAAAGTATTCAAAATTTGAGATGATTCCAAAATGGAAGCTCTTTCTGTAGCCTTAACTCACCGCTCCCTACATTTATTTTCATTTTCATAAATGTGCAATTATTGTAGTACAGTCTTTAAACTGGTTGATTGCTATCCCTTGGGGAGGAATCCTGCTTTTACAGCAAAAATCAGGCTGATTTTGGAAATTAATCCAAGTCAGAGAGTGAAGGATACTGTTGGTTATAGAACTGCTGCAATATTTGCTGCAGTAACTACATGTTTGTGTATGAGGCAGAATGTTTAAAGCAGAGGAAAAAGTTACCCTTGTTGAATGCAACTGCTGTTGCCTCTGAAGTTGGATTCCATCCTGCATCTTGCCTAGGCATCACACAGAAACTCTGTGGCAGTCATTTAAATCAGTTTTCACAAGTGTGCCTCATTTTCTGGATGTCCAAATGAAGACTTTGAAGTCGGGTTATAGAGGTTCAGAGCTCACACAGCTGCAAGTGAAGTCAGCAGGCACTGTTTTTTTTGAAGTGCTATATAATGTTAAGTGCTCTGAAGAATAAAGTACTGCCTGTTTAAAGCTGGCAAGGAAAATTTACCAAAACTTTTCCTCATTCTGTTTATGTTTGCTACCCACTTATAATACTATCCTTTATTTTCTGGTTAGAATTTGTAAGTGAATCCTCTAAAATGGCTTAATAACAAAATGCCCATGAGGAAATTAGAAAAATGTATTCTCAGATTAACGTTAGAGTGGGGTTCAATAATTTAAAACCAATAGACCTGTTCACTGAACTAGGATAAGAGAGAATAAGGAATGGTGGCACTGCAAATACAATCCATCATTTGCATTGTATAATGCTGGAACTGTGTAAACTGTGGAGCTGTGGAAAAAAACCAGAACTCTGGAAACAATTATTTTTTTCATACAATTAAAGACTGTATCACAAAGTAAACCAACAACTCTAATTCTTTTTCGGCAACCGTTGTTCTGACAGTTCCCTAAACTTTGAAAGTTTGGCATTACAACTTTAATACAATTTGCAAACTAAGTGTGTATGTGTGTATATGTGTATGATATTTGACTTCATGCATTTCATTATTGACTGAAGCAAACCCTTATTTTCCCTCTTCAATCAAGAGCCTTGAGCCAAAATGTGGATTCATTTCTAGGGTTTCCATATGCCCTTGCATTTGTTGTTTTTGTGGCAAGTTGCCTGATCTGTCAGGATCTTAAACATTTCCATTATGAAATTCATCATGGAAGAAACTGTAGTCGTTGGTTTTTTTGATGGAAACTGTTACATTAACTCACCGCCCACTAAATTTCATCTAACAATTTCTTTTTTTAAAGTGCTTTCCTCAGTCTGTATTTGTTGTGTGTTTTCAGTGCTGAGAGCTGACATTTAATACATTCTCTTTTTTTCTTTTTTCTCTTTTTTAACAGATCTAATTGTGGTAGTAGCCTCAATTATTGTTCTGAGCATAGGATCTAATGGACAGGTGTTTGCGACCTCTGCAATAAGGTATGTTCTTCTAGTGACTGTAACTCTTCACAACCACAGAGGTATACTCCCCTCTACTCTGCTCTTGTCAGACCCCACCTGGAGTACTGTGTCCAGCTCTGGAATACTCAGTACAGGAAAGACTTGGAGCTGCTGGAGCAAGTCCAGAGGAGGGCCACAAAGCTGATCAGAGGGCTGGAGCACCTCTCCTATGAGGACAGGCTGAGGGAGTTGGACTTGTTCAGCCTGGAGAAGAGAAGGCTCTGGGGAGACCTAATCGCAGCCTTCCAGTACCTAAAGGGGACCTACAGGAAAGCTGGAGAGGGGCTGTCTGTTAGGGAGTGTAGTGACAGGACAAGGGGTAATGGGTTTAGACTAAAAGAAGGGAGATTTAGATTGGACATTAGGAAGAAATTCTTCCCTGTGAGGGTGGTGAGGCACTGGAACAGGTTGCCCAGAGAAGTTGTGACTGCCCCATCCCTGGCAGTGTTCAAGGCCAGGTTGGATGGGGCTTTGGGCAACCTGGTCTAGTGGAGGGTGTCCCTGCCCATGGCAGGGGGTTGGAACTAGATGATTTTTGAGGTCCCTTCCATTCTATGATTCTATGATTTTACATTAGATGTATATCTAATTTCCAAGTTTCCAAATTAAATGTATATGCAATTTTCCTAATACAGGAAAAGGTTTTATGTTGAAACACTGGACAGTGTAAGACTCTGTTATTGTTTCCCAACCAGTGACCAAGCACAAGAGTACAGAAACAAGGCACATGAAGAGTGGTTGGAGTGCTGAAGCCAAGAGGAAAAAACTAAAGCAACATTATGTCCTGTAAAAAACTTCAAACAACTCTCTTTCTGGAACAAAAGAGTATTACAGAACATCAGTTTATTTAAGAAGTAATCCAGACAGCACTTAACTCGGTACTTTTTGAGTACAAGTAATTACCTTGTTTAAAGCATAATTATGCTTTGGTAGATTTGTTTGGCACAAGCAACTCATACCATACATGAACCAGAAGCATTTGATGTCTACACTGTTTGTTCAGCTTGCATTAAGTACTGCAAGCTTGTTTTAGGAAGTAAAGTGGGTAAACAGAAGAAAGGAATGGTCAGCAGAGTAGGTGTACTTCCCATTCCTTCTAACTTCACTTGCAAGTTGTGCTGGATGTTCTGTCACAAGGCTCTGATTTCCAGTGCAGTCTGATCACTGGAAGTGAGAATGTATAGTACTGTCTAAAGTGTCTAGCTACGTAGACAAGCACTGGAGGGAACTACATGTACAAAGTGTTTTTAAGACAAGTATTAGCATAGAACATTAATCCTTACATGATGATAAAGACTCACATAGGCAGCATGAATGTGATTTATCAGCTCATGTAAAGAGGAGGGTGAATGAGAAAATTCCAAAGATTTTGTTTAATTTAACTAGAAGTGTAGGAAAGACTTTGATGAAAAAGCCCATTATTTGTTTATATGTGAACTCAGGTGACTTTGGGCTCAGTGCAACCTTTTCTGGTGTAAAGTTATACAGTCACTGTCCTACGGCTCAGAATGCTTCCTCCCAGAGACACTTAAGCCACGTCTCTGCAGTGTTCTTTTTGCCCCATTAAACAACCCTGTGGTCAGACAAGTCTTAGTCCCATCAGGTTTCCTCAGAACTGTGGTGTGAGTGGCTGCTTTTGAATTAAGAAGGAATGAATCTCGTATCCTTGCCTTTGCTTTTGTTGCTTTTAAGGTATACTGTTATGGTCCTCTTTGGACCTCCCTTGAATTCCAGCAATCTCAAAAAGCATGGGTACACACATGTTAGGTTGTTTTCTTTTAGAATGAAGTTGTGAGCTCCAGGCCCATCAGGTATGACAGGCTGACATTTTCATCCCTGCAGCAAACAGTGAGACTGAAACCTAGTAGCACTGCAGAGTTCACATCAGAGTCCTACAGCCTTCTGTCTGTACTATTTTAAGTTCAAAACATTGATGAAAATGATCTTCTTTCCAACCAATTTCTTTTTTCAGGAGAAATGGGTTGTGCGTGTTCGGAGATTGTGTATCTTGAGTTTCTTGTTCACTATGTTGTTTTTTAAATCTTTATTTGTAAAACTGACAGCCTATAAGACGCATATCAGCACTTGGCAGTAACATAGCCATAACCATCTAAGATACAACAGAGACAGGAAAATCAAGAACTGCCATTGGGTCAAGGCATGAAGAGATGTGTCTAATAATTGCACAGGGGAGAGCTACGTGCAACTGTCGCCTCCTAAGATAAGCAAGCAATGAGCTATTACAACTACCTGAAAGGAAGTTGTGGTGAGCTGGGGGTTGGCCTCTTCTCGCAGATATCTAGTGACAGGACAAGGGGAAACGGCTGCAAGTTGTGCCAGGGGAGGTTCAGGTTGGAGATGAGGAGAAATTTCTTCTCGGAAAGGGTGGTCGGGCATTGGAACGGGTTGCCCAGGGAGGTGGTGGAGTCACCATCCCTGGGGGTGTTTAAGGAAAGGTTAGACGCGCTACTGAAGGACATGGTTTAATGGTTAATAGGTGGTGGGGGGACGGTTGGACTGGATGATCCTTGAGGTCTCTTCCAACCTTAATGATTCTATTCTATTCTATTCTATTCTATTCTATTCTATTCTATTCTATTCTATGTAAGTCTATTGGTGCTCATGTATTTGGTAGCCTTGTAATTCTTCTTGGACTCATGTTTTAATCAACAGGTTTTAAGTGGATATTTTAAAGTTTCCAGCTAATTACAATTATTATTCCAATGGCATATTAAAGAAATAACAAAACATGGTGTTCAAGTACTCAGTCACTGATCTGTGATTTGATAGTCAGTATCATAGTGTGCTTTCAAAAAAAAAAAAAAGACAAGCATTTGATCATTTGACTATCAGCTGTGAAAGTTCAGAAAACCCACTTTCTGAATAAAGGAAAGTTGGGTTTTTCAGAAGACAGTATGCCTTGCCAGTGGATGGCAGCATGCTGAGTTTCCTGCCTGTTGGTGTAACCCAGAAAAATGCAGCCACAGTGGAACTGGAATAAGACGACTGAATTCAAAGAACAACAACAACTACTACATTTTAAGGATAGCTAAAAAGAGCTAAAAATACTTTTAGTCAAAAATTTTCAGATAGATGAATTCAACATTCATCCTTTCCTGCTTTTCACTGTTTTGTTCCAGTGATAAGATAGTAAGATGAATGTTTTCAAACAGAGTTCATTGTCGAAGGGGTGACTGGAATGAAATATTTCCATTGAGTAAAGTTCTGTTGAAGAACCATATGGATAATTATTTTTCTTTAGTTGATAATATTTAGAGTTTACAATTCAGTTATTGTCCTAAAATCATATAGGATTGTATCTATTTCCAATTAGATGATTTGTATAACTAATACAAATGAGTAATACCATCTTTGAGTCACATTCTGCTTTTGGCAAATAAAGAAACAAGTTTCCTAATATTTATGTTAGCAAAGCTTGAAGCATTGGTTTTGCTTGGAAAGGAAGCATTTGAGAATCATAATCAGGTAAAATATGCAAGTTTTCTCTGCGTTTGAAAGCATATATTTTAGACTTTGTTTGTTTTTCTTTTTAATAACTGTTCTCCTAGTCAATATTTCTGAATACATTTAAATATAATTAAATATAATTTGGATATACTTCTCAATCATTAGTTTTATTTAAGGTCCTATTTTTCTTGCAGGGGGATCCGGTTTCTCCAGATACTTCGCATGCTTCATGTAGATCGACAAGGTGGCACATGGCGACTATTAGGATCAGTTGTTTTCATACATCGTCAGGTACTAAATCTTTAAAGATCGCCAGCATTTTGTTTACTTCAGTATATTCTTTTCATGGACTACAAATCATAGCCTGGTTTAAAAGAACAGTTACTATTGCAAGAGAAAAAAATTCTTTAAAAGTCCATCATATACTTTCTACTTTTAAAATGGGAAGGCTATTCTTTACTTTGGGTCAATGGCTAACAGGGTATCGGCATCAGTATTTTTCTAGAAATTAACTGTTGTACTCTTTGATATAATTTATTAAATGCAATAATGTGGGCTGCCTTTCATATTGCAAATAATGCCCACTGTCTTCACAGAAGATTTGTTCCTAGATTGGTTGTTCTGTGAAAAAACCAAAAAACTAGTTGAAAATCCTTGACAGAACAAGTTAATTTGCAGATTCACAGATTGGTAGGGGTCAGAAGGGACCTCTAGACATCATCTAGTCCAATCCCCCTGCTAAAGCAGGATCACCTAGAGCAGGTTGCACAGGATCGTGTCCAGATGGGTCTTGAATATCTCCAGAGAAGGAGACTCCACAGCCTCTCTGGGCAGCCTGTCCCAGTGCTCCATCACCCTCACAGTAAAGAAATTTTTCCTCACATGGAGATAGAACTTTCTGTGTTCCAGTTGTGCCCGTTGCCCCTTGTCCTGTCACTGAGCACCACTGAGAAGAGTCTGGCCCCTTCCTCTAGGCACCCACCCTTTGGATATTTATAAGCATTGATCAGATCTCCTCTCAGTCTTCTCCAGACTAAACAGACCCAGCTCTCTCAGCCTTTCCTCATAAGAGAGACACTCCAGCCCCCTAATCATCTTGGTAGCCCTCCACTGGACTCTCCCTGGTAGTCGCCTGTCTTTCTTCAACTGTGGAGCACAGAACTCCAGCTGTGGCCTCACCAGAGCAGAGTAGAAGGGGAGGATAACCTCCCTCACCTGCTGGCCATGCTCATCTCAATGCACTTCAGGATAGCAGTGGCCTTCTTGGCCACGAAGGCACACTGCTGGCTCATGGAGAGCTTGTCATCCACCAGGACTCCCAGGTCTTTCTCCACAGCGCTGTTTCCCAGCAGGTCAAACCCTAACCTGTACTGGTGCCTGGGGTTGTTCTTCCCTAGGTGCAGGACTCTACACTTGCCCTTATCAAATTTCATAAGGTTCCAATTTCATAAGGTTCCAATTTCAGAAATCGTTCCATTTTCTCTGCTTGAATAAGGAGCTTTCTGATCCATTCTATAAATAAAAGCACAAACTATGGTATGATAATATGTAAGAAAAGTTACTTTTTCAAGGGTATAGTCACAGAGGTAAACTTGGCTGTAAATAGTTACATGTCTGTTAAAGCTTTGAAACAGTTCATCTGTATAAAAGTTCATTGAGCAGGAAAAGCTTATGTATTTTAGTGCAGACTTTTAAAAATCTCTAGCTGAAGGCTTCTTTTTGGGGCTTCATGAAATCTCTTAATTAAAAGCCAACTTAGCTTTATGAACATAAAAATAAACTTTTATCGTTAGGCTTTAAACCTTGCATATCAAACCATACTGTGAAGAGCCAATACTGCGCTATGAAGCTTTACATCAGACTTTTAAGTGTGGTTTTTTTCACCTAGTCTTTAAGATTTGTTCTCCAGGTACTGACAAATAGTTACCGATTTCCCCACAGACATTGTTTCATTTGCTATCTAGAAAACTGTTGTTTGGGAGCAGAGAATGGGAGGTACTTAATCCAAAAGATTAATTTAATATTAAAAGATTAATATTAAATATTAGTTTTCTTCTCTTTATTTTTTTCCCCTAGTACTGTAGGAAATTTTATGTCACAAAGGATGTGCAGCATTGATGCAGGCCGAAGTGCTCTAGTATAAAGCCTACTTTCATCCTGTACAACAGGAAGACTTCTAATGCTCCAAGTCTCTGTGGTCTTCATTTATTATGGTCACATTGCCTGGATATCTAGCTAGGGCAGAGCTGGTATCCATATACACTTTCTCAAAATTTGCTAACCTTACTGGCAGAGGTGTTTGAAAGAATTTTTTCCTATGGGTGTTCAGAGTTTTAGTCAAGAATCTGGAAATACTGTCTGCAAAATATAACACTTAAATCTTGAATGTCACAAATATAAATAAGTTCAATGATTTAAAAGGAAAAAAACCAACCCCTTGGAGAAGTGAATTTATGAATAAATGCACCTGAAGTTCTGCTAATCCAAAGAAGTGATTATGATGATATATAAAACTCTACAGATCTGTAGTACTTGTCAAAGCAGATCACCCACTGACACATTAATAAAAAAAATGAAATCAAACACGCCGTTCCTTATTGACATTGGACAAGAGTAGCTGAAACCCTAGCATGGTACCAAACGGAAGAGAAAATGGAACCTTTATTCCTGTCCAGTCTCTTAAAGAAATTTTTGTTTTAAAAAAAACCCAAAACAAAAACACCTCAGCTGCTTTTTCTTTACAGGCAGAGTACAAGGTCCTCCTTTGTTTGTTGCGTTTGGTACTCTTTCAGAAAAAATGGGACCCTAAACCCTTAAACAATGTGAGAAAATAAATTCATGTCTTTGTGACCTGTGAAAATAACAAGGACTTGGACCTCTGCATGCCCAGAAGAGCTTACTAAAGTTGTCAGCAATGATTTCCATGTGTTTTGGAATTTTACATATAGCTGCATTAGCTCACTCAGGCCCGATTTGGCTAGGATGCTCTTCTATTTTCAGCAGGTTGAGCTTATACAAGCTTTTCTCGCCAAAAGCAACAAAACATGAGTCAATATCACATGTGGTGATGGAAAGACATGGAAAAATAATGAAGCTTACTGAAAAACTGAGTTAGCCAATTCAGCTCCAGCTTGTAAGCCTCTCAGTTAGTTTTACTTATAACTTACCTTGCTTTGTGAGGTCTTGTACTACTTTGAGGAGGGAGTTACGGATGAGTTGTGGATTTGGGGTTTTCTTGTATTTTTCTTAAGTGCTGAATCTTGTATTGTGTGGTCTTTATTGTAGCTGAAAATATAAATCTGTCTAAGTTAAATAAATGTGTTGACTCAAGTCTCTCAATATTTAAATTTACCTCTGTGCGTATTTGTTTTTTGTTCTTGTGGTTTCCTTTGCATATATACTTCTGAAAGTCCTTGCTGAAAACAGTTGTTTGTATTAGGTAGTACTCTATTCCTAAAGTTCTTATCTACTAAAAATTCCTATCAATGTGAAGTTTTAAGACCTGATTTCTGCAAAATGCATTTTGCTTTGTGACCATGTAGACGTGTTGGTAGACACCACTCTATCCATATTTCTTGAAGCACATATTATTTTAAAATATTCTGTGCTCCCTCCTCCATGTAGTATGTATTAGTTTGCTGCCATTGTTCTTAATAATTAAATACAGGCATGTAGTATTTTCTCTCTCAATAAATATTTAACATGGAGTGACATTTAGAGTAAGTCTAAGGCAACTACATTTGCATCTGGGCTTTACTTAACAAGAGTTGAGTCTTTAGAGGAATAGGACTGGACTTGAGAGGTGCCAAGGTGAAATAACCCGAGTGGTTCTGTTGGTATTTCAGCCTCATTGAAAAGATCTAAGACTGCATAGCACTTTTGAAAAGCGTATTCTTCTGCCCCTTCTCAAAAAGCCAGCACTTAACACACAAATATTCAAATTATCATTCACTCTGTAATTCTGTCCTCTGAGACAAAATCAAAAGCCAGCAGTGATGGTCATTGCTCAGTAACATGTAAAATCAATTAATATCTGAGATGTAAGCAACATGCCAAGTGTAACTAAAAGATTTCTGTTGATGTGGTAGGAAGTCAGAAATCTACTAGGGATGAAAGCAGAGTATTTTCTTTGTCAGCAGGGAACAAGAATTAGTCTCCATTTCTGTTGTAGTTTTCTATGGATCACTGACCTTAACAGTCTCAAGCGTTAAACATTTTCATCTTGCATTGGAAAAATATTGTGTTGGCAAATCAAAAAGTTGTGAAAAAGTAAAGAAATGCAAATAGTCAACTATAAATGTAAACACAAGGAACTTTTCAGAGCCATGAAGTCATATCTACAGGCACACAGTGTACCACTATGATTAGAGGAAAAGATGAGAAGAGAATGGTGACCAGCATAGCAATCTGAACTACTGGAAACTCAAGTTCTATTTCCTCTTCCAGCTGCCTTGTTTATCTAACAGGCCTACAAAAAGTTAAGGTTTAGATTAAAGGGCTTGCCGATGGGCAAAACTGAATACTATCAAAATTCATTATTTAGGTTATTATTAAATGAGAGAAAACACCTGCTTTGTTTTGTGCCAAGATTGTGTAAAAACTTGCTGAACCTAGATTTTAATTAGTGCTATAGAAGAAGGAAGAGTATGTATAGCTCCTGCTGCTGAATGCAGTTATTAGCGACCAGGACATTTTCCCAGACAGCTCTTACAAGGAAATAAAAAGAAAGAAGGAAAAAAAAATCTGAAGGAAGTTTGATGCTAAAGCCTGAACCTTCCCTTGCAAACAGTTTAAGAAGCATGGGTAGAACGTCACAGAAAATCTGTGAAAACCTGACATACTTTATAAGTAGAGGCAATCCTTCTTAGACAGGTTTTAATTTTAATTTTCTCTTGTCGGAATATTTTAATTCCTATACTGGTTTAGATCCAAGGAAAGAAAAATAACTCTGTCAAGAGTTTAAGCAAGATGCCAATGAAGATGTAGTACTACAATGTTTCATAATAAAGATGGCTAAACAGTGCACAGAAAATAAAGGGACATAGTATGTGTTAACTATTGAAGTTAACTATGAAACTTTAAGTGGTTAAAACCGGCTATTTTCCCTCATAACTAGGTACTGGATTTTCCAGAAAGGGAGGTGAATATCTCATTTGATTATGATGTAGCACTGTTTTTATAAGCTTTACACATTTTTGCATCTGTGACACCACACAATTTGGCTTGTTCAAATGCACAAGCACATTTTTCCTGCAGACTGTAACAATCCTGTATCTAAGTCACATCAGTTCTGATACTTCACTATCTAAAAATCTGTAGAGAAACTGGCACATTCACAAGCTCTGTATCATGCCCTAATAAAAGTCCCTTCTAAGAAACCTGCCTAGACTCAGTCTTTGTTTTTCAGCACTGAAGTAAGGGTTACAACCACCCAACATATTTTATCATAAGGTTTTATTTTATCTGAGCAAGAAACTGTTAAAGCATCAGTGTTCAGTCTTAGGCAATCTCAATGTCAGATACGCAAGTTCAGTGCTTAGATATGGTCGTAATCACAAGACGTGGTTGTTATTTCTTAACTGTTATTTTAGCGTACTGTTCATAAGGTGCATTTCTAAAGCGGTTTTACTATTCTTAAGATGTATTAACATTTGGTATTTTGAGTAAACAGTTAAATGGAATGATTCCCTTTCACAAGACACAAAACACAAGAGGTGTCTCACCCTACATTTAGCTGTCAAAATGATTTTGTATAAATGATGGCTTCTCCTTGAATTCTGTAGTCTCATATGAATAGAAAACAAGTCACTGAACTACCTGTTTTAGTGGAAGCAAATTTCATACCTGAATATAACATTCATTTTTCTGCTGTGATGCAAAAAAACACGCAGATATTTACAATGTTTTAAAATTATGGAATGTATGTGATGTACACCTTACATACTTGTTTGCTTTCTCTTTTAATAGGAACTCATAACCACGTTGTACATTGGATTCTTGGGATTAATTTTTTCATCCTATTTTGTTTATCTTGCTGAGAAGGATGCAGTTGATGAGGATGGAAAGACAGGTTTCTCCAGCTATGCTGATGCCCTTTGGTGGGGTGTGGTAAGTCTTTACTAACAATATGCATGAACAAACTTAGAGCACAAGATTTTCTGTTGCAGTTGTGATCTTTTTAAAAAAATATGGCATTTCTTTTTTTTTTCAGAATGTATTTCTATAGGGAAGCTCAACAACATTTTAAAACAAATACAAGAAAAATATAATAAATACAAATAAATTATTTTGGATTTAAACTTTATTATGAAAGCATGATAGCAAGTTCTTCGCAAAGGACTTGGAATGTTTACAGATACAAAAACTCCACACTGAAATCCACATTTCAAAAAGAGCGTAAACACCCTCCAAATCCTATAAGACTTCTTTTAAATTCTACTTAATTATCTGCAAAAGGTGCATAACTTTAAAAGTATATTCTATTTGTGGAAGTTGTGTTAATGACTATTTTTTTAAATCCTTTTTTGTGTAAAGTTCACTGTCTCAGTAGTCATGCAGACCTTGTTGCAGGATACACGTTCCTGTTTTTTTCTTAATAAACCCATGATTCACTGTAAAGGTAAATAGCTCCATCAAAAGCAGCCAGCAAAGCTTCACAGATTCATCGATTACTTTGGATATCAATCATCAGTCAGGGTCTGTGCAAATCTTTAGTGAAATAAAAAGAAATCTTGAGGTCACTTCCAACCTTAATGATTCTATTCTATTCTATTCTATTAAGGGGGAACTGGGATTACGAGAGCATTGTGGTAATTATTGTGTGCATGCCCAGTATCAGTTGAAAATGGAATAGATAGCTATGAACAGAATAAAAGACCAGATTGTTTGTACACTCCCTTCATTTGGCTCTTATAATGTTTCTCACTGTGACTCATGCTTTCCCTCCTTATTAGCTGTTGCATGAACCATCTCTTCTCTTGTGGTCCCTTTTCCCCACTAGAAAACCTCATATATTTTATGAGTTGGCTGTCTCATTAAAACAAACACAAGCAGATCCATCACATCAGTGTTAGTGACAGAGAAAAATGAGAGGACTAGAACAGATGCAGAGCCACCAACTTCTAGAGAGAAAAGGATATATTTCAAGAGTGATTTGAAACACAATAAAAAGGATTTATTCTTAGATTATTGACTTGAAAAATGCCAATATAGTTATTGGGCCATAAAACTATTACTGGTCTGCATCCAAATAAACTGGTGAGTAAGTCTGGGAAGACAGACAAAAAGTTCATAATAGATGATAGATGTTTCTAATCCTTAACTTGGATGCTCCAGAAGCCTCAATTTCAATGAAGTATACAAAAATATAGATTATATTACATGTACCCTGAGTTACTACTTTTTAAGTGGTTCAGTATAAAAATCTTTTTAAACATGAAATTCCTGTCATTAGGTTGTCAGGTATTCATTTCATTTGCAGCATATCACCTATGGCTGTGCTAAACAGTACAAACCAAAAAGAATCTAGTAAAAAAGAAAAATCCACTAAATGGTCAGATTATCTAATGTGCTGGGAAGAAAGAAAATCATGAACTAGCCCATACGACAATCACTTGTTGAAGCTCTTAATAGACATACGATAAAACTTTCAGAACATAAAATCTTATGAGTATAGACATGAGAGAACCTGTAGCTTGTGGAGGAAAGGAATAAATATCCCAGAAGCACAGGCTGTATGATATTATAAAAGCAAAAGTAAAACAATTAGGGTGTAATTGACATTATGAAACACACCCCATGTCTACTTTAAGAGAACAAACCAGTACACAGGCTCACTTATTCTGCTATTACTTGAGCAGTTCAGCTCAAATACCAATGTTGAAATGACCAAACGCAGTGGAACGTAGCTACTGTTTCTGTTTTAACTAATGGTCTAGCTGAATGGTCTGTGACATACATTTAATTAAAAGTGGGGCTGCTTGTAGGAATTTCAGCAGAATTAGAGGCTCCTGTAAGAGTCTGTGCTAGTTCAGCTAAATCTGTGAGAAATATGCCATAATTTTTTCTAGCATAATGAAGTTTCAGAGAGGTTTTTAGCACCATGTGAATTAGAATGACACGAGTGAAAGACATGGAAAACATATAGTTTGTTAATAAGGATGTCTTAGTTTAATTTGTAATCATTAAAAGATGGTGATTCATGTTTGATCTGCACAATATCTTTGGTACTTCGTAAAGTAATTTCTAGGCATGTAACTGCAAAAGGCCAGAAATGTCCAAATCCAGATCTGAATGGGAAGGAAGAAGAACCCCTTATCAAACTGGGGGGAGCAAGGTACAGTGGAAAAAAAGTAAGGATTTTCAGCAATCAGTTTGAGAACTAGCTATGATTTTAGCATCCAGTTCTGTCCTTGTATATTTTTGCAGGTAATAAAACTTCCACGTGAAGCTAGTGTACTTTTTCTACCTTTCCTTATTTTATTTTTTTTTTTTAGCTCTAGTTATCCAGAGCTTGCTTTATGAGTTGCATTGAATGCTTAGGTATGGATTACAAGATATTTTTAAATGCTAGAAGCTACAGCCTTGATTTGAGTGAAGAGTAAAAAACTAAGGACAAAAAAGTCAGGATGTGTTTATGCATACATATTTTGTTAATATTTTGGACTTAAGGAATTTAAAAGGAGTTCAGTTGTGAAGACCAACAAATAAGTTTTAAATGTGCATTACTTTACCTTGTAGAGTTAGATGACTTAGAATCTGCATTTCAAAGTGTATGTATATGCCTCAGAAGTGTTCAATGGGTTTTATTGTTGTTTTCCAAAACTTGATTGTTTTGTGTAATAGCAAGATAAAATCAGCTTTGTCGTTCTCTAGCTGTGTAAGGCACATGAAGAACACTGTTGAAATTGTTGTTTAAGCTTTCCAGACGTCTAGGCCTCCTCAGCTTTAGTGAGTCACGGTGCAGGTGCAGTTCACAGCTGGGAACAGTGACAAAGGACAAAATGAATCGTTTTCTTTTTCTTTTCAAACCTTCTGTAACATAGAAACACAGATGTGGAGTTACTAGGGAGTGAAATTTGATTTCACTTTTGCCTTTCAAAACTGAACCATAGGAAAAAAATCTTGGTAGCAAGTATTTGAAAGTCTTATGTGTCTGACAAAAAACACAGGGTGTATTATGGGTAACATTTTGCTTTGAATAGAATATGCAAGCTTGCTGAACTTGATACAAATGACCTGAACAGTTTAAATATGAAGAAAAGAGAAAATAAAGAGTGAATGAGAGTTGGAATTAAATGCTAACGACACTTACCTGCTCCAGTTAAATGTAAGGTTCTTTCACCTAGATTTGGCAGGCACACAGCTTAAACTGCAAAGACATATCAAAGGCTTGTGGTCTTTTATGTGAAGCCACTTTCAGAACTTGTAGCATGTTAGAACACATGCAAAAGCATTTCCAGCAGCACTGTCAGTCTGCCAGAATTACAGGCCATGTCACAGCAGTTTTTCTGTCCTTTCTGGGTATTTTTTCTTGAGGAAAGAAGGAGAACATGTAGGAGGTTTCTCTTCTCTTGGCCTTTCCAGGCTCCTCTCTTGCTGTTGGTAATGCTCATCGTTTTTGCTGCAAACTGGACTATTCTGTACCATTGAGCTTGAGTTAAATAGTTGCTCCAGTAAATTAGTGTTAACTGGCAGAGATACTTGGGATCAATTGCTCAGAATTTCCAGTAGTAATTTTCCATGTCAGAGGTAACAGTTTGAACCCTTTTATATTTATATTATGTTTTTGAGGAGTACCTGATTCTTCAAACTTCAGGACACCTGCCTATCTTAAAGCATGTGAAAAGTTCTGTTGACTTCTACTAAATTAGAGTTCTTCCTTTTCTGAAGTGTACATACATGTTTTCAGAGCCTGCGTCAGAGCATGTGCATACCAGCTGGAATGTGCCATTGTAAATCTGTATGAAGAAGGCGGTATCGTTTTCCACTGTGTGGTTATTAAACATTCTCTGAGCAGATAACTAATAACTTTTGGATATACAAGTAGAAAAAGATTCTGGTTGTAATTAAGAAAGCTAGAGAAATACATTATTTATAATCCTTTCCACATACTTCAATGCACTAATTAAATTACCAAGAAGGAACCCTCTTAAGGTAGCCAGAGGGAAACTTTCTGAGACATGTTCAGGCACCTGCAGGAATATGCCAGCCAAATGCAGTCTGTAGAGATGGAAAATCATCTTTTCTGTGGTTACAGCTTTCATACTGTCTTCCATAGTAACGCTAAGGCAGTTCTACATTACAGCAGTTTGTTTTTAAGTCTTGAGTGCTGGAGAAGTAAAAAAAAAAGCCAAAAAAAAAACCCCACCAAAAAAAAAAACCAAACACAAAAAAACCAAGAAGCCTTTCATAAGAAAAAAAGAGAGGAAAAGGAAGGAAAAATCCCAGACTTTAAGAGGTCATCTGGGTGCACTGAGGAGCTGAAGTGCCATTAAAGAAACACTGCTTTAACTTCCTCCACTCCCCACTAACACATACTGCATTTCAAAGTTGGATTTTGGGGGGCTCTGGTTTAATTTTAGGGGCTGGCAAAGTCATCTGTTTGTACTTCTGGTAGTACACAGCACCTGAGTCACACATGGGCAAGCCACATTAAATCTGGACAGACACCTGGCAAGAGAGAGCTCCCACTGAGAGCAGTTTGCAATTCAAAATAACAATATTCATTAGAGGATATAGATACTACAGAGTTACTTCATCAAGTGAGAAATTTATGATGAATAAACACAAGCCTAATTTTTTTTTTTTGACTTGGAAAAATTTAGTTTGATAGTAGTTGGTCATTTTCCCCCTGCAAATCTTCCTTCCAGCTTTTTGTAGAACTGCTCTCCGAGTATTCTTCCCATGCCTTTACTGCTGACAGGTTATTCTGAGAAGCCTATTTTTTCATAATAGCTAGTATTTGCCAGCAGCTTTTCCCATAAAAGACAGTATTTCTACATCCTCTTTTGTAGTCAGTGTAAATTTACATATTCTTTTAAATTTGTTTTGGCTGTATTTCCACTACCATTCAAGGCAAAGTAGGAGCGCGGAACTAGGTGTTAGGCTGGTACTCCCAAACAGAAGCACATTTTTCTATTTAGAGCTCTCTCCAGTGGTTGGTATTGGTGGCAGAATTCTTCATTTCCGCACCAGAAGCTTTCCACTTCTCAGGGCTGCAAGTCGTCTTTGTCATACTGTTTTAAGGCAGTGTCAGGGCTCTCAGCATGCTAAAAAGCCCTTAATGGCCCTGAGCAGCCACACCTGGGGCCACCTCAACATCCACAGCCCAGAGGCTCTATTTAGGCTTAGTCCTGGGTTCTTAGTCCCTGCCTGAGCTGTGCTGGAGGAGAGCTGGTTTCCAGCTCAGCCATGGTCTGGTCATGTGGAGCTCAACCTGTGGGCTGACTTCCATACTCAACCTCAGACTTGCCTAATCACCATGATATTACCTTACAATTTAGACTCTTTGTTGGACATGGCCACTGTCTATGAGTCTCTCCTGCCGTGGGGCTGGGTCCAGGGTGTTGAGGTCCCTGTCTGGCCAGCTGTGGGATTCCCTTGGCTTCCCTTGGGAAGTAGCTGGCCCTTGTCACATTACAAACCCTTCTGATGGATCAGCCTTCACCTGGACTCTGACTCCCGCATAGAACCAACCCTTTACTGACCACTGGGCTCCTAATGAATTCTCTTCCAGCCCGCTGGGGCTCATCAGGGACAACCCCAAACTTCTGTCCGACTCAGGCCGTCCTTGTCTATGTGGCTTTTCAGGGGTGGCCTGCCCCCCCTCCAGGCCCTGAGCTGCTAATGCAATATCCCTTTTGAGCTTGCTGTCCCTGTTCTGTCTCTGTGCCCTGGAAAAGGCTACAGTTCTGCCCATTGATACTGATCCCAGACCTGTGTGAGGAGACAAGCATCACCTGTGACCTCCACCCACAACCAGGGGCTCTATTTAAGCTCAGCACTCTGCTGAAGGAGAGCTGGTCTCTAGCTCTACTGCAGTTGTGCTTTGTTGTAGGGATTCTGACTTCAGCCCCTTGGCTGACTTCCTGGCTTTATCTTGGTTCTACATCATCACTGTGGATCTACTTGTTGACCACTGGACACAAAGGATGGATTTCCTGGTTTGATGTTGGACCTGCTTCATTGCTTTGATATTGTCTTGTAATTTGGACTCTTAGTTGGACCTGGCTGCTCTTTCTGCAGCTGTCTTCTTTGGATGTTGTGAGACTGGCTCTTGGCTGGGGAGGCACTGCCCTCCTGGCTAGGGTATCTCCTTTGACTTGGGGCTCCCTGTCCATTAGGGCCTAGCACTTGCTACAAGTAACAAGCAGATTCAGGTGCAGAATATGATGCATCCTGTGGCTTAAGCACAATTTTGAGGGGCAAAGCCCTGTATTTGTAGGGGAAAGGAATAAAAGCTGAGCATGAGACTCAGTTATGTTTTGCTCTTGGTCTACTGGCATATTTACTTTGGGAGATAAAATGTTCTGGAATGGTTGTCTGTTCCTGGTCATAAAAAAGAAATTAAGTTGGTTAAGCAGGACCTTCCCCTTATGAACCCGTGTTGCCTGTCATTGATCAGAGCCAATATGGGTTCACGAGGGGAAGGTCCTGCTTAACTAACTTAATTTCTTTTTATGACAAGGTCACCCATCTGGTTGACCAAGGAAGGCCAGTCGATGCTGTCTTTTTAGACTTCAGTAAAGCTTTCGATACTGTTTCTCACAGTATCCTTCTGGACAAAATGGCCAGTATACAGCTAGGCAAAACCATAATATGATGGGTGAGTAATTGGCTGGTGGGTCATGCCCAAAGAGTTAGTTAATGGAGTTACATCAGGCTGGCAGCCAATCACTAGTGGGGTGTCCCAAGGCTCTATTTTGGGGCCAGTTCTTTTTAACGTTTTCATAAACGACTTGGATGTGGGACTAGAAGGAACTGTGAGCAAGTTTGCAGATGATTCTAAATTGGGAGGATCTGTGGACTCACTTGAGGGTTGTGAGGCCTTGCAGAGAGACCTGTACAAATTAGAAAACTGGGCAATCACCAACCACATGAAGTTTAACAAGCCCAAGTGCCGGATTCTGCACCTGGGTAGGGGCAACCCTGGCTGTACAGACAGACTGGAGGATGATACGCTGGAGAGCAGCCACACGGAAACGTATCTAGGGGTCTTGGTTGACACCAAGATGAGCATGAGCCAACAGTGTATCCAGGCAGCCAGGAAGGCCAACTGTATCCTGGGGTGCATCAAGCACGGCATTGCCAGCAGGTCTAGGGAGGTGATTGTCCCACTCCACACAGCACTGTTNTCTAGGGAGGTGATTGTCCCACTCCACACAGCACTGTTTTGGCCTCCCCTTGAGTACTGTGTG
>VWZZ01007751.1:162259-179877 GCA_013399095.1 Psophia crepitans | reverse complement strand
ATTAAAACCTTCAAAGATAACTATGGTGTATTAACTGAACTATAAGAAGAATGGAAGAATTCAGAATCATCACTTTTTTATTGTGAGTTTGATTTCACTCATTTAATTTGACTAAGTGATATTGCACTTAGTTCATTTGCTCAAATACAGTATAATAATTTTCTTCTTTCTGTTATGTGGAACACTATAAAATAAGTATAAGCAGTGGTAGTCCTAATGATTTGTTGTTCTTCGGGAACATGAGAAAATCTTTTCCAATAGTCATCTCTTCATGTTTATCATAACACAAGAGAAGAAATATCAAACAAACTGTCAAGAGAGGTTATTCATTATCAAGAGAATACCAATGAGAACACTTACTGGTATGCATTGGAAAACGGTAAAAAAAAAAAAGTGTGACCTTGTGAAGGGCCTTGGAACTTTATCTTGCTTTTCATGCTGAGCTCAAATTGCCACATAATTGTCTCTGCAACTTTTGTTATAACCAGGGAAATCCCCACTGAGGACTGGTGTATAGTTATATTACACCTCCTTTTCTGTTGTGTACTGCTTCTTTTGATATATACGTCCAGTTCTGCTGTACTAGAGTGCCAGGCTTCATGCTCACATGTACATCATCTACATTTAGCAAAAGAGAGATATGAGTGTCAGGAAGACAGAGCCAGGCTCTTCTTGATGTCGTGCAGTGAGAGGACAAGGGACAACGGATGCAAGCTGGAGCATAGGAGGTTCCATGTTAATATAAGGAAATTTTTTTTCACTGTGAGAGTGACAGAGCACTGGCACAGGCTGCCCAGAGAGGTTGTGGAGTCTCCTTCTCTGGAGACATTCAAAACCCGACTGGTCACGTTCCTGAGTAATGTACTCTAGGTGGTCCTACCTTGGCAGGTGGGTTGGACTAGATGGTCTTTCGAGGTCCCTTCAACCTCTATGATTCTGTGATTCTGTGAATATTTTACTGAGAACTACAAAGCTCTGCTGGGGATGGGCCTCATGGTCAATAAGTTGTCAGTCCTAACTACAAGTAAGCCCATGAATAAAAATTTATAAACTTACTTTTTGCTAGACAAAGTGTCAGAAAATGGAAACATATAGAATATAATGAATCACTTACAGAGAACAGGCATTCAAGCCAAACATGAGCTGGTATTGTGCGCTAGCAGCTCAGAAGATCAGCCGTGTCCTGGACTGCATCAAAAACTTTGTGGCCTNATCAGCCGTGTCCTGGACTGCATCAAAAACTTTGTGGCCTCAGGTCGAGGGAGGTGATTCTGTCCCTCCACTCTGCTCTTGTGAGACCACATCTGGAGTACTGCATCCAACTCTGGGGTCTCCAGTATAGGAAAGACATGGAGCTGCTGAAGCCAGTCCAGAGGAGGGCCACAAAGATGCTCAGGGACTGGAACACCTCTCCTACGAGGACAGGCTGAGGGAGTTGGGTTGTTCAGCCTGGAGAAGAGAAGGCTCTAGGGAGACCTTAGAGCAGCCTTCCAGTACCTGACGGGGTCTACAAGAAAGACAGAGAGGGGTTGTTTACAGGGGCATGGAGCACTCTTGTAAGGACAAGGGGTAGTGGGTTTAGCTTAAAGAGGAGACATTCAGATTAGATATTAGGAAGAAATACTTTCCTGCGAGGGTGGTGAGGCACTGGAGCAGGTTGCCCAGAGAAGCTGTGGAGGCCCCATCCCTGGCAGTGTTTAAGGCCAGGTTGGATGAGTCTTCGGGCAACCTGGTCTAGTGGAGGGTGTCCCTGCATATGGTAGGGGGGTTGGAACTAGACGATCTTTGAGGTCCCTTCCAACCCAAACCATTCTATGATTCTATGATTCTATTTAGTCAGGACTGCAATTATCAATGAATTGGAGATATAGAATAGCCTTAGTTACAGTTGCCTGTGTTACATATATAGTTGCAGTATATTATATATAAAGAAAAAGGATAATCATGTCACAGCTTGGCCAAATTACACTGTTGAATTCAACACTAGTCTTTTGTTCTAGTCACTGAATTTCACATGCTCCATCTGAGACGGACTTGATGTTAGATTTGGGGAATTGAAGTCACACACTTTGACATTTATTAGTCACAGAATTAATTCTATCTAATTCTTGGTGCTTTTAGTCTGGACATCTAGATCTCAATTAATTATCCTAAAATGTGTTTCTCTAAAGGATTTGACTTTTTTTTTTCACAGATCTCCTTAAGGCTCAGGAAATTCACAGTGTAAAAGTGACTATTTCTTTTCACTGGCTATGGAAGATGTCAAACAACTACTTTAAATGACAATAGTTTATTAGAGTGGTTGTATTTGTCATCTTCTAGGCATGTTTCCTTTTCTAGATTTTTCCCAGGACTTCTGGGTATGTGGCTATCCTACGGCCAGAAATCTCATCCTGTGCCTGTACAGCATATTTACTATGTTTATGTATAGCAGAACTCCAATTGCACTTATCTCTACTCTACAAATATTCTATACACCTGGAGACTGCCAGATTGCTTGATGCAGAGCAGATATCACAGGCAGAAACCTGATATAGCTGTTACCACAATCGATTTTTTCTAAAACTAAAACTACCGTGCACTGGACTGGAAGGCACGTTACAGATCATTTAATCTAATCCTTTCTCTGAAAGGCATCTATATAGCAATAACATAATTCCTGAAAAGATCTGGCAGTAAAAACCAAAATGAGACACAGAGACAGATTACAATATTTACAGTTTGACAAACATCATCAATCAGTCAGTAACAGCAGTATACAATAAAAGAAGGACAGATACCAAATGCAGAATGATAACAGAAAATGTCTGTCTACCTCAGAAGAAGCAATATGTGTATGAGCCATTGCTGGTCAAAAATTTCTGCTCCTGGTGCCAGTGTAAAATGGTCTGTAGTTGTTCTGATATTACTCAATGAATGTCCATAAAGTATTACTATTAGTCATCTATATTCAAATGTAGAAGGAGAAAGGAATTATTCTGAAAGAGGAACAACACTGAAAATAAAATTTTGCTATTTATTTACAGTAGGGACATAATCAGTTATTTCTTAAAGTATATTATATTGGCTTTCCAAAATACTACTGACATAACTGGTCAGTGATGGGGTAGGAGGTGCTCCAGGTGCCAGAGCAGAGATTCCCCTGCAGCCTGTGGGTAAGACCATGGTGAGGCAGGCTGTCTGACCACCCATGGAGGACTACAATGGAGCCAATATCCACACTGTGGCATGTGGACTATTCCATGCTGGAGCAGGTGGATGTGCCCTGAAGGAAGCTGTGACTCCATGGAAAGTCCATGCTGGAGCAGGCTCTTGGGAGGACATGTGGCCCTATGCAGAGGGGACATCATAAAGGAGCAGGTTTTCTGGCAGGACCCATGACTCTGGAGGCGGAAGGGGTGGGGGCATGCTGGAGCAGTCTGTTCCTGAAGGACTGCACCCTATGGAAAGGACTCATGCTGGAGCAGTTTGTGAAGAACTGCAACATGTGGGAAGGACCCACATTGGGGAAGGTCGTGAAGGACTGTCTCCTGTGGCTAGGACCCCCTGCTGGAGCAGGAGAATAGTTTGAGGAGGAAGGAGCAGCAGAGACAAAACATAATGAACTGGCCACAAGTCCCATTTCACATCCCCCTCCAGGAAGAGATAGAGAAGTCAGGAATGAAGTTGAGCTTGAGGAGAAAGGAGAGGTGGGGGGAAAGTGTTTTTTTAGATTTGTTCTTATTTCTCATTATCCTGTTCTGTTTAACTGACAATAAATTAAATTAATGTCCCCAAGTCAAGTCTGTTATTTTTAAAGAGGAGATCCACAAGCATTCTTGAATGTTCATTAAACAAATAGGATTTTTTTTTTTTCTTTTTCAGGAATCTCTGGAAATACAAAGGGCTGTCGTATATCTATTATCATTGAAAGTGCTTTGGATCAGGGCAAAGGCATAGGGAGTATACAATGAATAATATTTTATTTTTTTTTTCTCCAGGCAAAGATATATTGTTTTTACTGTGAATGTGTACCACTAAAGAAATTCAAAGAACAGCCTTTTTGAAGTTGACTAAAATATATTCCACTTGCCTGTGTCTTTTTATACCATGAACTGTATCCATTAGGGTAGCACTAGAAGCTTTAATCAAGATCAGTGCCCTCTGATGTGTAGTGAGAAACCATTCTTATGCTGACAAACTAACAGTCTGTACAGACAAATGGAATGGGAAATATAGTGTTATTACTCTCACTATATTGATAGAAAACCAGAACATAAGCATAAAGGGTGATATTCCAGGTTCCTTGATGTTAATAGCAAATTCCCTTTGATTTCACCGAGACAAAATTTTAGTTGGTCTGTTTGCTCTGAAGTCACTAAGAACAGCTGTGGCAGAGCCAGAAATTCTTCAATTCCCATACACTTTTTTTTTTTTAGCAGAAAGATCAGTCAATCTTAGATCTTGGCATTTCATAAAGCATTTTTATAAGCATTCTAGATTCCCTTGTCAAGTCACAGTGCATTATTCACTTTCTAGTTGTTGAAACTCCTCACAAACTCACAATAGTATTGCCAAATAGCCTCTAAAATCTTTTAAGAAGAAGGAATAAAGGAAATAGGTTTTCACACACCTGTATAAATGATTGGTCGCAGGCACAACAAAGTGAAAGTTATGTAGAAAGAATAAAAGCAAGCAGCTAAATGGCCATCTGTCACAGAATTATAACAGAAAAAGATTATTATAATTTACTAAAAATGCTGTCAGCATATATAATTAATATATATCTTTAAACAATCTAAACTAGCAGAGTGACTTTTCCTGTAATTGCAGACTACTCATTTGAATCCTTTTTATGTTAGTTAGCTTGTCTTCAGAATGGTTGTTGGAATACAATTGCCAAGGACATTTGCTAAGACTTTAACATCCAGGTAGGAAGTGCAGAATTATGATTTCTCTGTGCTATTCTTTCAAAAGGTACAGCTGAAACAGACAAGTTTATGTTTTAAGAGACCAATTTATCTGGTGAAGAGCATGAGCATCAAGACAACAGCACTATTTGTGTGAAATGTAATGATTAATCCTGTGCATTCAAATTTCTACTTGGGCTATTTTGAAGCAGTGAACATTTTGATTTTCATTGACATAGTCTAAGTAAACACTGAAAAAATTGCACTTCTTTCCCTTACCATTTCTAGCTATTGATTGCTTCCAAAGTACTGACATACCTAAGTGCTGCAATATTGCTGCAGATAGATCAAGTAATGTATTTTGGAGTATAAATGCATCTTCTTAAGAAAAAAATCTCCCTTCTGCTAGTAACATTATAGCACACACAGTGTAGGTTTATGCATTTTAGGTTGATCAGACTAGCTGGAAAAAGAGTAATGTGGCTGTCCATTATATCTGATGAATAATAGGAGTTAAATATTCTTTAGGCCTTAACTTTTTCACATGAAAAAAAATACATTGTTATTATCTTTAATGAAGATAGACATACATGATTCATGGGAATCCCAAAATTGGTACAATCTAGGTTTGTACAGAATGTGTTCTGGAATTGTTTTCTTTCTTTTGTCTGGTTTGTTTGGTTTAGTCATTTTTGTTTTCCTTCTATTGAGTCTGTATACAAATTGGTAAGAATGTATAACTTCTAATACAGAATTTATTAATTTTATGATGTAAAGACAAGACAAATTTACCCAAAATAGACTGCTGTTAGAATGATGTTAGGACAATAGTATTAGCTTAATAATTTAAGAAAAATGGGAGAAGAAAACTATTTCTTAAGGGTAACAAGAAAGGTTCCATAAGAATCAAAATTTATAACAAACATGAATGCATACTGTGTTTGACAATTTAAGGATAAAAACCTCCTATTTATGATGTGAAAGATCAAGGACAGCTGTAAATATTTTTTTTTCTGCATAGGAGATTAAACTAGGTTTAACTTAGCCTAAAATAGCTGCAGATCATTGTCTGTTCTATTTTAGTAGTTTTATTTTTAATATGTTGGGATTTGCAACTTTCGATACAGTCATACTTTCACGTGATTTTAGAATAAAATTGTACTGTTCAAGCCTCTTTCCTCTACTCACTACACTTCTGCATGGGCTGGCAAATTTTGGAAACTACAGTAATTCCAGGCATTTTCTCACAGAGGTATCTACCGCAATTGATATAATTAATTGCTGAATCAAGATGATCAAGATGATGGGTTTTATCTGCAAGCATTCTGCAATAATGCACTAAAGAAAAACACAGAGGATTAAAAATGAAAGTAAAATTCATTTACAAAGGATTTAGTTTTGTCCTCTCTGCATCATTTTCTGGTATACCCCCAATCAAACTCTTGATATGAGATAGATTTTGCACAGTGATCAGAGTCAGAAGATATCAATGAACAGATCATACCCAAAACACAAGCTTCTGAATTTACTTTTATCGCTCCCTATTTGGCTGGAGTTTAGTATCTGGATATTACTAATGGGAGCTGGGGACTGGGGAGGGTTAACATATTCATAGTCATTAGTTATAATAAAGTTATGATCAGCTGAGTTGGATCTTAGCATTTGTGTCCCTCTGATTCAGGTATCAAATTCTGCAGCCATTTTTGTCCAGAAGATGAGTGGTTTGATTGTAACAATGTGAAAAATATCTGTCACAGTCACTTTAATTTTGATAGTGTTGTGGGTTTGTGTGGCAATATTTTAGTAGCGGGGGGCCACAGGGGTGGCAGCTTCTGCGAGAAGGTACTGGAAGCTTCCCCTGTGTCCGATAGAGACAATGCCAGCTGGCTCCAAGACAGACCCATCACTGGCCAAGGCCGAGCCCATCAACAGCAGTGGTAACACCTCTGGGATAACATATTTAAAAAGGGAATAAAACAACCGTGCAGACAGAGAGAGGAGTGAGAAGATGTAAGAAAGTCTGCAGACACCAAGGTCAGTGAAGAAGGAGGGGGAGGAGGTACTCCAGGCACTGATGCAGAGATTCCCCTGCAGCCTGTGGTGAAAACCATGGTGAGGCAGGCTGTCCCTCTGCAGCCCATGGAGGAAGGATGGTGGGGTGTAGAGATTTCACCTGCAGCCCATGGAGGATCCCACGCCAGAGTAGATGGAGACAGCTGAAGGAGGCTGTGACCCTGTGGGCAGCCCGTGCTGGAGCAAGATCCTGGCAGGGCTTGTGACCCCATGGAGAGAAGAGCCCATGCCAGAGCAAGTTTACTGGCAGGACTTGTGACCCCGTGGGAGAGACCCATGTTGGAGCAGTTCATGAAGGACTGTAGGCTGTGGGAAGGACTCATGATGGAGAAGTTTGTGGAGGATTGTCTCCTGTGAGAGGGACTCCATGTTGGAGCAGCAGAAGAGTCCTCCCCCTGAGGAGGAAGGAGCAGCAGAAACAATGTGTGATCAACTGACTGTAACCCCCAAGCTTGTCTCCCTGTGCCGCTGGGGTGAAGGAGCAAGAGATTGGGAGTGAAGTTAAGCCTGGAAAGAAGGGAGGGGTTGAGGGAGGCGTTTTAAGATTTGGGTTTATTTCTTACTGCTTGGCTCTGGTTCTGCTTGGTAACAAATTAGAAGAATTCCTCCCTAAGTCTAGTCTATTTTGCCTGGGACGGTAATTGGTGAACAGCCTTTTCCTGTCCTTATCTTGACCCGTGAGCCATTCATTACATCTTTTCTCCCCTGTCTAGTTAAGGAGGAAGAGTGATAGAGAGGCTTTGGTGGGCACCTGGACTTCAGCCAGGATCAACTCACCACATACAGCTTCACAATCATTAACAGTCTGACTCCTGAAGCAATTTGTTCAGTGGAAGTGCAGGGGTGACTAGTACATACCACTACCAGGGAATTTCTTCAAATGACTCTAGATATACTGCTTTCGTGTTTTATTGGAAATGTGGGGCTTCTTGGTCCTGAGAGAGAACTTGTGCAAAGAGGAATAGAATAACTTGTTCACCATATCCAGCGATGGCTGATTAACTTTCAGTACTTGTAAAGTTAGAACTAGATGTGCTTTACGCCAGCGTTCCATTTGCTGTATTTTCATTATATATGACATTTAGATTTGTTACAGTCTATTAGCTGTAAGCTGTGGGCTGATAAGAAGGAATTTCATCAAAATATAAACCTCAAAAATGAAAATCTGAAAATCTGAAATGACAAGATTGTCGCAGTAACTTTACCTTAATTACAGCTCGAAGTACAGTGGTGGCGGCAACTCATCGCAAAACACTGAAATGAAATCAATGGTGAGTGCCCAGTGGTAGTGCTCGACATTATAAAAATTACAAAAATGATCTTCCTTTCTCATTATAATTTTCAAAGCCCTGCTGCTTTTCTTAAATTGCTGTCAAGTATGTTCTAAATGAGATAAGAATGAAAATTTGTCTTCTTGGTGTACACTGCAGTCCTGACTGTCTGCAGCAGAACATGACCAGAACTGCTCAGACATAATGCTCTGAACAAAAGGTGGCAATGGATTAGAACTGCATTAATTCATTGAGTTCATTTCACCTTTGATAGTTTAATTCAAAATAGAAGGTTGCTATATTTATCAGTGATTGCCTACAAATATTACTGAACACACGTTTTTAAGAAGTTAGGATTTTTATTTATGAAATCTATATGTATGTATCAAATAAATAAGTAAATAAATAGAGCAAGCATAAATAAACTTTATTGATAGCTATTTTAATCCATTACTTCATTATTCAAGAGGCTGTCATAATCTTTCTACTAACTCCAGGCAGTGAAAGCTCAGCTAATGCTAGTTAGTTGCGTTCCTGTGGTGTCTTATTACTGAAGATACTGTAGCTGAAGCAATGTTTTGACCTAGTAACAGGCACACAGTTATATTCAAAATGGAAACAGCTAATTATTGAGAGCACTATATTTAAAATTTATGGACAAATTAGTGAAGTGCTGAGAAAACACTGGTTGCACATGAGAGTAATTATAATGTAGATGTTGTCCTTGAGTAGGGCAGATTTGCAAGACTGAGAGCTGTGGAGTTTTGTGACACAACCTTTGAGAGATATTCTTAAACCCAAGGAGGCAAGAACTCTTTTCCAATAGTGTTACGTGTTATTAAATCACTTTGTGGACACACTGACTCTTTTCAAAGATAATTTTCCTGCTACTTAAATCTTTGGATTTTTTTCCTAACCTTGCTGCAGTATCTCATAGGTGGCTATACCTCACTAACACTGATGCCATTCTCATCACAAATTGAAATAGATGAGAGGATTTCTATTTGTAAACATATTTTGCATTTATTTCATTTTTATATCCCCTCACATATCTTTTTCCTCTTTTTCTGCTGAGAAACAGGACTGTACAAGAAAATTGACTGAAAAATTTTTGGACCAAAATCCTTGGAAGCAAATGTTGGAATTGATGATTTCTGCCTGGTAATGCTCTATGGATAGTTCTTTTTCTTCAAAACAAAATGGAATCTTAATGCCAGGCCAAGAATGCTGCTGATGATAACTATCTTTGCCTTATACGAGGGAAGTGGGAGTATCTCAGATGTTCAAGTCCCAGACATTTGACACCCAACATCAGAAAAAAAGTTTACATTCATACAGCTCATTGTAGATACCAGAGCAGCAATAATTGCTTTGACATTGAAAGGGTGCTTAGGTCATTAAAACTCTGAATGTGTTCAATTTTCCAGAGTAAAATTAGAATTCTGCAGATAACCTTGCAGTAATCTATTCAGAAGCTACGAATGTATGGAATATGGTAGGAGTAAAAACTGACAAAAATATTTTAAGCCATATATATGTGTGTGTTATGGTAAATTGCACACAATTGCATCCACCTTTTGATCTACTGCCAAACCAGTAAAAGTGGAGAGCGTTTGCCATACTTGAAGGCATAATGTGGAGCTTCATGAAGACAGTAGAAAAAGCTTAAAGCAGGCAATCAGACTTACTAGACTGTATTGCTAGACTCTGTTGCTGACCATAAAGGAATTCTGCATGGATTTGGAAGTCATTTTGGAAAGATTGTTAATCTGAATGCTAGTATATACAGATATATGGCTAATACCATGCATTTCTTTGGTTTCAGGATGAATTTTTGGACTTTGACCATACAGGGGGGGAAACAAAAAAAACAAACAAACAAACAAACAAACAAACAAAAAAGTTGGGGCAACTGTTTTTTTCTGAATGTTTCCTATTACTTGCTGTGTATAGAGACTACATCAAGAGACAGTGTTACCAAATAAAATTTGGGAAAAACCCATACCCAGACAACTGCTTTGCTTTCTATGAAAACAGTTCACAAAATATTCACAAGAAAACTTCAGCTAATTTAAAGATTAATGATGCAGAGTCATCTGATGATCTTTCCCAAAAGTGCACATATTTTGACCTGGCACCTGATGAGTACCTACTACCCTTCGAGTCATTTGTGCCTAAATGTTTTACTGTAGCAAAAGCATTGATATCTTTTGTGTCTTAGCACAAAGTATGTCCTTATTACATATTGCAGCATAGCGTAAGCCGTTTTTTGACAATAGCGGAGTCATTGGGAAAACAAGTAATTTGAAGTCTTTTCTAACAGCATCTGAGTGTTATATATAGTAAGACTTGATGGGAAATATCAGAAGCTTAAAAATATTCAGGCCTTCAAATAGCACCATTCCAAGAACTGGTTTGGGTTTCTTCTTTGGTGAGATTCTGAGTATGCACCATCCCATGGGATGATATTTCTGAGTAACAGGCTGTTGCTGAAGTTGGTGTGAATTCTGTTTTCGACTTCCCAAAGATTTAATGATTTATAAATAAATGAAATTATGGTTTTAAATTAGCACATTTCAGAACAACTGAGGGATAAAACCTTTGTATCCTTTATAAAGAGAGGGACAGTGAGGGAAAAGTATGATGACATTTCCTGCCAAATTGTTGTGGTATTTTTTTTAATATCCTTTCATGGTTTTAGATAGGTGGGAAGAAGAAAGCCAATGCAGGTTGTAGATGGTGCTTCAGCCTTAAATAGAGCCTTTGACAGATAGTTAACTGCTTATTGCATAGGAGATACCATGGTTTCTTGGACAAAAACGCATATATTTATAAAGCTGTGTAGTTTTGCACGTCCTTCTTTAAAGTGAGATGGTAGCTGTTGAGGTCAACTTTCTAGAAAACTTGTCAGCTCTATAGGGCACATTGACATTCAAAAGCCATTTATAACATGAAAGAAGGGAGCCTGTTTTGGTTTTGGGTTTTTTTTTGAGATTTATATTATTATTTTTATTTTTGTTATTGATAATTTTTTCCTGGTGATGGGTTTTGTTTGGTTTTATGTTAAGTTGAAGAGTTAGAGTTTCAAGCCGTTCTCTATAAGGTGATTTTAAGATGAAGTGGTGAAGAGAAGAAAAAAAAACTGCCAAACTTCTGATAACATTATGGGAGTCCTAGTGCTGTGTAATATGCCTCTGTTATTTTATATATTGTCTCAGTTTCAACTTGAATAAGACTATTTTGAGGAGAGCAAATAGTGAAAAGTACTTAAAATTCAGTACACGTTCTTGAACAAAATTGTAAAGTTTTCTTTTCTTGGATTTGATACTAAAATAATAAGCCTTATTCTTCTGTTCAGTGGTATTTCTTTCCTGATATTCTCTTTGGCAAGGCACGTAGGGACATCAATCTTGTGTTTAGCAGTGTGTCACAGCCTTCTTTATGCAGCACAGTTCAGTACGAATGTTATCTCCCTCATACCAGATACCAAGACCCAAGTGACTGCACCTCTGCAACCACATATTTAGACGTGGAGAAAGAGAAAAGTAGGTAACTATTCAGAGAATGTATTTTTAGCATCACGTATCCTAATAGCTTCTAATTCTGTTGAGTGATTATGAAAATTATCATCTATATCTTGTAAACTATAGAGTATATCTTCTAAATTCAGCTCCTGATGATTCTAAGGAAGACAACGACATTTCTACTGGTTTTATTATGATAGACATAGATGAAGAGAAAAAACCTTGCCCTTTTTTCAGTATGCATATGGAAACCAAGATGCTTAATAATGGAGGAAAGGAAAAGAGGAAGTCATAGCATACTGTATAGTATATGAAAATTAATAAAGCAGAGGCACTTAAATCCCCACTTGTGTGTTTTTTTCCCTCTTTGCAAAGGCGACATTACCTTAATTTAGAAGGACAATAGCAACAAATTTCCACTCATATTTTGAAAACATATAGACTTCATTCCTGCCCTTTGCTGATGACTTAATTTCAGTTACAGTGTAACATCAGGGACAATCCTATGGTCTATTGTGATAGGGCTTCATTGAAAAATTAATGGTGTAAAAGACAATTATTAGCCTGCTATTGCTTATAAATCTGACTCATTGTGATGAGCTGACTACTAATATCAATATTAATAATTCTAGCTGTTGCAAGGACAAAACTCTGCTACTGAAGGAAACATTTAGTATAAGTGTATGAAGTATGAGCATTGCATGTATGTGAAATACATTAATGTGTTTTACAATATTTTCCCATAGCTTGTTATATTTTTTCTTGATGCAGAGCAGTTTTTTAAGGAGAGAGATTTAGAATTCAGGAAATGGCTTTTTTTTTTTTCCTTAGAAGATTATTTTAAAACATGCAGTATATAAGAGATACTTGGAAATACATCAGAATGCTGAGCATTGATTTTACATAAATGAAAGCTACAAAAGTTCCCTGCTTTTGTGGCTTATAATCATGTAGGTAGCAATAGTTTCCTCACTACAAGCAAAATTGCACAGTCATCTTCAGCAAAAATACTTGTGGTGAGAATGTTCTTGGAAATCTTGGAGATATTGGAAAGTTCTGTGCATGTAGAGGACAGTACAGTTGTGTCTGCATTTATCTGGCAAGTATGTCTATTGTTTCAAACTTTGTTAAGAATTAGCAGAATTAGTTGATTTATGAGCTAGGTAAAACAGCCATTGGTGGTATGAAACTGGACACTGTTACATTCTGGGACCTTGAAACACTGTTTTACTAAATTGCCTTGATGAATTGCTGCAATTCGTAGGCAAATTGGATTGAACAAGGTGTGGCAAACTTTGATGTGATTATAGAGAAGAACATCATTAAAGATCATTAAAGATCGTACCTAAGAAAGCATTTACAAACCTGAAAATTGCATATCAAAATTCTTAAATGACTGAAAACTTATTAATGTACTTGTAAGGCTGATTGCTAGGGATGCATCCAAGGATAGGTGAGATAGGCAGAAACTATGCATCCATGCATACCTGTGCCTAAAACCAACTAGACATGCCTAAACCCAAGCAAGAATTACTTCAGATGTATATCTCATTTTATTCTTTCTTATTGCTGGCTTAGTTGGGTATCTCAGTGCTCAGACACCTGAGTTTTGTGACTCTTGAATACAGTGTGTAATTTTTTATTTTCAGTGGCACAATATTGATACTGTGAATTCCTTTCTTGGAGCTGAAGGCTTGCTTTTATCTGTTTCAATGCTAAATTTCCCAGTGTCATTCTAATCACTTGTATAAAAAGTGATTAGACAGGGAAGGTTTCATCTAAGCTAGAGCAGACTTTCTTATGTTCTTTAGCTTTATATGTGTTTGTATCTTTCAAAATATATTTGCAAGTCCCTGGAAATAACTATCAAGTAATTTTCATTTTCAAATGATAATGAATTCAGGTTTAACAAATCTAAGAGGAGTATTGACCAGAAAAGAAAATATTTACCAGCACTTTCAAGGGTTTCCAAGGTAGCACCACAAACAGCATTCTTTGATGTTTACCTAGCAAAAGCAAGACTAAATTTCTTGCTTTTCAATGGACTACTAAAATGTTGAAAATCATGCTATAGAACTGTAAAATGTGACTGTTCAAGAAGGTTTATGAGCAGCAGATGTGTTTCATTTGCTGGATTCACCATAATGACCAGTAAGACAAGATCAGCAATGAGATTTTTAGCAACAGAATCACCTAGTTCACCACTGTTGTTTCTGTTCCATCAATTATTTTGATGTTTTCATGTTGTTAGAATAGTAATCAAAGTGTTATGAAGCCTATCTATCTATCAAGGAATTCGACATCAGGCTGGCAAACCTGTGATATCATGATGTTTGAGTGCTATCATCAAGGTGACAGTGAATAGCATAAACTGTAAATCAGTTAGATAGTCTTTGGGATGAGGGATGAGTGTAGGTAGCACTCAGTCTTTGAGATCTAGGTGGTTTCTTTGAAAATAACAATAGTGTCAGATAATAGTGTCTAGTTTAGTTTGGATAAGAGGAGGCTCAGGGGAGACCTTATTGCCCTCTACAACTACCTGAAAGGAAGTTGTGGTGAGCTGGGGATTGGCCTCTTCTCGCAGATAACTAGCGACAGGACAAGGGGGAATGGTTGCAAGTTGCGCCAGGGGAGGTTCAGGTTGGAGATGAGGAGAAATTTCTTCTTGGAAAGGGTGGTCGGGCATTGGAGTGGGTTGCCCAGGGAGGGGGTGGAGTCACCGTCCCTGGGGGGGTTTAAAGCAAGGTTGGATGAGGTACTTGGGGACATGGTTTAGTGGGTAATAGGTGGTGGGGAAACAGTTGGGCTAGATGATCCTTGAGGTCTCTTCTAACCTTAATGATTCTATGATTCTATAATTACATTTCCGTGTTTTTTCTTGGTTGTCATTACATTTATGCATTTCTTTAAAGGAAAGCCAAATTTCCCCTAATATTTATCTACTTTTTTTCTTAATGGGTCCTGCTCCTATAAAACACACTTTTCAATTTTTGGGGAGTATGTCTAATTTCTCATTAATTCATATTAATATTTAAGAAAAAATATACTTTGCTATTTTGGAATTTTGTCAGAAATGTAAATAACATGAAATAAAAAAGAAATACTTCTTTTCTCTCTCTTTTTTCCTTTTTTATTTACTGCTGTCAAGTAATTACATCTTTCAAATTTTGTTGCCTGAACTTTAATCTTTTAAATAATTATGATCTGTTTTTTATCTAATATGTTTAATGTTTGTAAAGTGTAATGTATGCCTTGGATTTCAAATACAAGACCATGTGTTTTTTTCCAAACACACCAAATCCAGTTTACTCTTTACTGTTTATTGTTTAGTAACTTAGTGTAATGGGTATCTATAGTACTTTCACATTTAAAGTTCAGTGTGGTCACTACTGACCAATATTAGACATTTATTATGGAAAATATGGTATTGTTTATCTCTTTCTGATTGCTTTGAAGACATTGGTAGAGCTATACATCTGTGCAGATTTTTGCCAGGATTTGTGCTCTGTAATGATGTACTTTAATAAAGTGAGCAGAGTGCTGTATTGTCAGTTATTTTCTTCGAAACTTTGCTTTATATATATATCAAATTAAAAAAATAAATAAAAATAAACTAAACTTAAGGTAAAGAAAGCCTATAGAAAAGGTGTGTGCTATAGGAAATCGAGCATTAAAAATAAGATCAATTTTTGGTTTATGTAATGTACCCTGACATAATTTTTTTAGTACATCCTTTCATACAATAATTTTGAGAACATAACAGTATCAAGCATGTTTTAAGGAAATGCTACTTAAATCACATGCAGTTTTACATATGTGGTAAAGAGCTTACATTTGGTTTTGTCAGAAGACAAATCAGAACTTGAACTATCCTGGAAAAAAATGTTCTCTGTACTGTGAAAGATGACTTATAGCAGGAACCAAAGGAATATAACTGAACTTGTTAAGTATTCATACTGAAATTGCATTAATATTACCCAACAAGCAACAAAATGGTAAAGGTTTTAATATGAATAAGACAAAAAAATTTTTAATTTTTGCTGCTCTATCAGATGGTTTTACATAATCTTCAATTAGATTTAACGCACACAATTTAAATGTACAGAAGATAATAATCCTATGTTTTTATTGTCCTTTAATAAAATTTGCATAGAAAATTATGTAAAATTAAAATTCCTGGATTTATTCCTGGCTAGTTCAAAAACCAGATGATATTATAGAGTCTATAAGAATGTAAAAAATTTTTGGAGTGATTTTTAAAATGTTTTATTATAATGTCAGAACTTGGGTAACTTAATCATGCTTATTAACAGAAGAATCTTTTGACAAAATATCATAATGAGGATTTCATTACAGAATACAGGAAAGATCACTGGAATTCCACAGACATCAGAATATTTTAATTTTTTTAGAGACTATATCGAGACAAATATACTTCACCTTACCATCTTTTTTTGCTTTTCATACACTTTACTATAATATTACTGAGCATCTTCATATCACACATTTCTGCCACAGTTATTTAACCACATATATGGGCTTGCAGGTCCAAAAGTATGTTTTGCTGTTATGCAGTTACACTTTTCAGAAGCAGCTGTCATTATTTTTGTTGTCCCTTATGTCAGTATTTCTTGAGGACCAATACTGTAATGTGAAAAGCTGCTGCCCAAGGGCTACAGTAGCCACCATCAGAACATCAAAACCGTAATATCTATTTATGCAAAGTTGTTCTTATTAGTTATCAGAAGAATATTTGACAATTGTGAAATTTTCATAACAATTCAACATTTTTAACCATACTGCTCATTGTACTGTCTGGCTGGTTCCATCGTGTTCACCTGTGAGAAATCTTACAGAATTCATTGCCTTGTAAGGGAACTAAGAAGAAAATGATTCATTTATGTTCAAAAAGCTAAAAGATTAAATGTGGGTGCTTGTTCTGCAATGAACAGTACCTGAGCAGACATATTTGTAATGCCCTTAATTCTACATAGGTGTATAGTTCTGAATGGATTTTTTTTTGAGGAAAAAAGTCTTGCTGATGAAAATTTAATTTTTTCCTATTGCTGTGCTAAGATCATGCTACACAAATCTGTATAGCTTATGCTGTGTTATACAAAGCAAAATTCATAATTTCTTCTCATCCAGTTTTGTCATTGCCAAGAAAATGCTAATTAGACAGTTAGTAACAGTTTTTCTTGATGACAGGAATGGAAGATTCAAGCATGGATCTTTCTCAGTCAGCTTATTGTTTTGGCCTTAAATTTCTTCAGGCAGATTTGGGAGCTGCTTGAATTTGTGTTTTAGTGTCCTAGATTTTCATGACTGACAGTACTCAGTGAATGGTCATGGTTTAGGAACATAGCTTTCTTATGCTAAATACTAAGAATGAAATCTACTCTTCTTTCATTAACATTGTCTGAATTTTGCATTTCTTAGAGCACTATGATAATATTTTTTTTGAAAGAATAAAAGAAAAAAAAAATCAGAACGTCAGTTTGAATACTGCAGGTTTCCAACCTTAGACTGGGAAAATGTGATGGAGAGCTCGCAAGCATAGAAACCATAAGCATCTGGTGAAAATTTACTTTTCTTGGTTTTAAGTGGTATTCAGCAGTAAGCAGACAAGAAATTTTTGATTCTTTTTCAGAATATTAATGTCAGATGAATATGTATTTTCACTAGACCCTGATAAAACTTTGGCCTAATTATAGCCTGAACTCTTAACTTTTACATGAAACTCAAGCTTCCAGCTCAGAAAATTTTCTCTGTCATGCAAAACAGTCATATGGAACTTCACTTGGGGAATGTAAAGCATTTCAAAAAATGCAGGCTAAATCATATTTTCTGTCAGTTGTAGC
>VWZZ01007751.1:140880-156476 GCA_013399095.1 Psophia crepitans | reverse complement strand
GGGGGGGGTTGGTTGTTTGTTTAATCATTGAACATTTTTCAAAGAGGCTGAAGTTTGATTTTTTATTTTTTTATTTCACCTTGGAAGCCCAGTTTTACTGTAGATGTTTACCTATTTTTATATATTAGCCGTCCACTTCTAGATGGCTTTTTATTCAGACCAGATCATGAATTTAGGAGCTGTATACTACTTGCAATTTACCTTGTTTAAAGTGCTTATGCTCAGAACAAAAGGCATGTCTTAAATATTAGTGACTTTTTTTTTTTTGCCTATCCTGTGAAAAAATGTTGTACACAATTGTCTGCTACGGAGTTTTGCCAGCCACATCATTAACTGAATGGCCTCACAGATAAAACCAAGCAGTTGTGATCACAGGATTAATCTATCTGATTAAAGTAGATATCTAAAGGTAGACTGCACCTCTCTACCAAAGTAAGGTTCCTGTATATAATAATGACTCATCTGTCACAGAACAAATGTCTAATTATCGTGTAAAATTGGAAGACATTATAGATGTCTGAGCTCTTGACTAAAGCAGTTTCAGCTATTGAACATTGCATGTGGATGTCTGCTCTCCTCCCTTTTCCTCCTACTTGAAAAACATCAGAAGGAAGATGCAAGTCAGTACAGTACATTAAAAAACTTTCCCTTCTCCTCCTCTTGGTGCTTCCTTCTGTACTTTTGCTCCTTCTTTATAATTGCCAATTTCCAAATCAATTTTCTGTAGGGTCCTGACACACTCATATTTCTTCCTGTCCAGCAAGATTTTCATGCAACACAAGCCCCAGCAAACAGGAAGCTCTTCGTAGGAAGAAAGTACCACCCCTATCAAATATTGCTAAAATCACAGTCAAGACTTTCCTACTTTCACAGCTATATTCTCTAGTCTATTACTCAGCCTGTTGGAGGCTCTGCAAGGTTATCATGTTTCCCTCAAATGCCAGCTCCGTTCCTAGCAGCTGCCAAGAGAAAACTCTTCAGTCAACACTCCTCACAGAGCAGCAGGAGTTGAAACTGCTTTCAGAGTCCAGTCTCTCAGTTTTGTTGTGAGTTACACGCACAGAGGCTTAACTGGAAAGAGGCTCTAGTGTGCCCGTGTGTGGGTAGCAGAAGGCAAAGTTCAGATGACATCCCCCCTGAGCAGAAAGTATTAAGTGCATCACACAACCCACAGCTGGAAAAAGCTGTGGGTTTTTTTTTTCGCTTGTACCATCTTGACCCCTTATCAACCTCAGCACTTCCACTAGCAGTTAAACAAAAGCCCAGTCGAAAGCAATACACAACATCACTCACAAGACTGGCCAGCAGTGTATCACGTACCACAAAGGTTTGAAAAGTCTTATACTACAGGATGTTGAAAGCATGTTGGCTTTTTGGGGTTGTAATGAGAAACAATCAAAGCTGACGTTAACATGCTTCCATACTAATACAGAAATTGTAAGCTATGTATATAAAAACCCTCATTAAAGTAAAGCTTTCTGATGCATGCCAGGTTAGCTTCCTCTGTGAAACTGAAACACAAGCAAGAAGATCTAGTTTATATAAATATAGAACACAGTATTTTTGGAAGTAAATGCAATGACACTTTTAAGTACTTGTCACTGAACATTTTAAACCACACCCACAAAAAATACTTCTCTTTTTCTTCTACTACCTCTGACAGAAGGACTAATGGCCATCTTTTTGTATATACATACACCAGAGAGTCAATGTACAGGTATTTCTACTTATTGCCAGCTAAGACAGCCACTCAAAAGGTGCAGACGGTTAAATATGGTGGGCTAATAGAGCTAAATAGTGTTTTTTGTGTGGGGAATGAGAGTCACTGCCCAATACTGAAATGTCTGAATAACTCTGGATGTGTTGTGGATGGCATCATGCACTTCGCTCGCAAGAGAAGCAACAATATATTTACTGATATAAAACAGTGATTTAACAAAGTTTGGTAGTAAATGTGACAGTGGTTTGACAAGATTCGATGGCACTTGATTATTTACTGCACAGAGGACAGGGTCAGATGAAACTGTCAGGGAGACCCTCCTATTGAGTCATGAGGTTCAGAAAGGACCTCCTGTTTTCTAAACTCCTTCTCAAAGAGCAGTCTAACTGCAGCTGGATCCAGTCCTAGTCTCAGACTTGATCAACGGTTTATGTCTAAAGGATTGTATATGAGCAATCAGTCTTTTATATCACTTAGGTAAGATTTCAAAGTTTAGCATGCTATTAGTCACTTACCAGGAATCTGTTGTGGCAGGGAAACTCTGAATTTTGAGGAGTAATCTTGAGAGACATCTGTCATGATTTAACCCTGGCCAGCAGCTAAGCACCATGCAGCCACTTGTTCACTCCTCTTCCCCAAGGACATGGGGAGGAGAATGGAAAAAAACTTATGGGTTGAGATAAAGATATTTTAATAGGACAGCAAAGAAATAATAATAATACTAATACTAATACTAATACTAATACTAATACTAATACTAATAATAATAATGATGATGATGATGATGATGATGATGATGATGATGATGATGCACAAATGTGACTGTTCACTGCATGCAGAAAAAACCATCCCAATGCCCAGCTTGTTTCCAAGCAGCGATCCCGCTTCCCGCCTCACTTCCCTAGTATATGTACTGAGCATGGTGTTATATGGTAGGAAATACCCTTTTGGCCATTCTGGATCAGCTGTCCTGGCTGTTACTCCCAGCTTCTTCTGCACCTGGCAGGGTGTGGGAAGCTGAAAAGTCCTTGACTTAGTATAGACACTACAGCTACTTAGTAACAACTAAAAACATCAGTGTGTTATCAACATTATTCTCATCCTAAATCCGAAAAAACAGCGCTATACTGGCTACTGGAAAGACAAATTAACTCTGTCTCAGCTGAAACCAGGACAGTGTCCCTACTCAAGGGGAGATCCTGGCATGCAGCCCATTGCCATGCAGGAGAACTTAATGTGTTCTGGGTTGTCCCGTATTCACAAGGTAAGATGATTGATTTATAGTCATATTTGCATAGCAGAAAGACATTTGGGTCATTGTTCCAGACAGCTCTTGGCTACTGTGTTGCTGTCTGTCTCCTTAAGTCCAGTGTAAGCCAAATGCAGCCATCATGACTCCCACTGGTGGTTACAGCTTAAGGTGATGGTGGGGGAGCACACTGCCACAGGTTGTCTAATTTTCTTTTGCAGACTCATATTTCAGGTAATCTGAACCAACAAACAGCACAAAATTCAGGATATCTGAGTCCTCTGTATGCTGAATGCTTCCTGTGTGCACTGAAACCTGTACGTGTTGAAGAGTTCTGGATCCTCACTTTTGGGAAAGATCCTGAAAGATCTTTAAACATGTTACTTAAAGTTTGTGTAAAATTCACAAAAAAATCACCTGAGCAATCAGATCTTTCCTCTAGTTTTCAGATATATATGAATAGAGAATTAAATATTTTTAACTTATATTATAGAAAACTGTTATCATGCATTTAGACTTTCAGAAACCAGCATGAATGGTTAAGAATCCAAAGAATCCCTTTCTAAACATATGAATCCTTTTGTTAATATTATCACCAAATAATTGTACCAATCATCATCCCATAAAGTTTTTAAAGTATTCTCATTTCAGACTGTTTTTTTCTAGACTTCTGTGTACCACGAAAAACTAACAGCTCAATTATATCTCTTTTCAGACAGAGTAATTAAGAAGTGCACCAAAGAAATGTGTGATCTGCAGACACTTTTATGCCTTTATCTTTTGCAATGTTCTTTGTGCAACAAGACCTGAAATAACTCTTCAAAAATGTAATTAGTATACTTTTCAAGGGTCCCCTGTTGATACATAAAATAAGATTGTACAGTTCTTTTCAGATACTTTCTGTCTAAAATCATAAGCTCTAGTAACAGTGCCAGTCAATATGTATCTTCAGTTCAGGGTCTTTATGGTGTGGTTGCCTTTTATTTATTTTGAAGTAGAGTCTGACTGTTCTGGTGCCCTAACGTTAATACAGAAACTCCTACCTTTACCTAAGGCAGTAATGACATAGCATAAGTTATAAAAACAAATTAATAAAAAAAAAATGAATGAAGACTCATTAAAATAATCTTGAAATACTAGTAGTTCTGGAAAATGTTTGTCTTATTATTCTAGTAGCTTAATATTAAACTACATATACAGATGTGACAGAAATAGAAATAAAATGTATAATTTTATTTTGCCACAGTGTGAAGCAATAAGGAATGTAAATTTTAGATCTGACTATAGAAAAAAACATGTACCACCTGAGAGAGGCCCTGTAAATAATGAGGAAAAAGGATAGATTCCATAATACATGATTAACTACAGCCAACATAATACACAATCATTTTCAAGGGTCAGTCAACAAGAAATGCTGCAAAAAGGACCTGGCCTTTTCTTAAACTCAAACATTTTCTTCCACATGGAATTCATAGCTCCAGTATCCATCACCACCGGAAAGGTAACCTGAATCTTCAACTATTAAATGGTAGCCAGAGATGTAAAGTATGTGCTTTCTTCTTACCTCTCAGTTCAGGGGGCACTGCACTCACAGAACAAGTAATTTGCCAACTGAATTTTTTTGTAACTGATACAAACTTTCACCTTTTAAGCACCAGGATAAAGATCTTGCTAGCACATTTGCCACCACATTTTACTCCAGCTAAAGGTATTTTATTTGTGTATTTAATTTGTTTTTAAGAGGGAAAGTAAGCATGAGAGAAAGAAGACATATGGCGTGAAAAAAAAAACAAAATAACTTGTGCTACAATTCTGTTTCAATTTTCATTTTGTTTTCCTGAACAGTTACTAGTTCATATAAAACTGAAACATTAATTGACTCAGGTACTAGAACAGCCTGGGTGTGCATCCTGATCAGTAGGATAGAGACCCATGATAATTTACATGCTCTTTTTGGTTCTGTTGATCTTTATCTATGCAATGTGAAAAGAGTCTGAAATTCTTACTGCTAGCCCCTGCTCCTGGCAATATCTTCCTGTAGAGCACATCTTCCTGGAGTGTTAAGGGAGTTACCAGGGAAGAGTAGGAAGCCTGCATCATTTCAGGCAAAGAAAATAATTGAACCCTCATTCCCTATCTCTAAAAAACCTTGTAGTCTGTTTTAACAGAAAACCTGATCATCTACATCTGTTCAGAACACACCAGGTTGCCTCAAGCAACTGTGGTTGATGAACAACTATTTTATTCATTTTAACTGGATTTATAGAAGAGACAGGTGCAAAACTGTAAACACTGAGGGACATCTGGACATGCTCAGAATAGCAATGTCTTAGGAGTTTGGGAATCTCTGGGTATTACATGTGTCCTTAAAGAGATGAAATAGCATGCAGAATGAGAACGGATTCACTTTATGCAGTGCAAAGTCCTCTGGATATTTGCAGACAAGCTACTCACCATTTGCAAGGCAGGAAAGACCCTGGACATAGTGTCCTTTAGCAACTGGCTGGCTGAGTCTTTTCATTCCTGATCCTCTGAAGTGCAGCCACAGGGACCATGTGTGAAGAGGTAGGTCTGGTCCTAAAGCAGAACTGTAACAGCCCCAGAAACTTCAGTACAAAGCCTTAGATTGTGCACCTCTGACGTGCTTTCCAGAGAAGGGCACTTATAGCTCTCAAGAACATTAGGCATACAAAATTACCTAGGTAGGGCTTCTTTGCCTTTCATTCTGGGAGACTAAATTACCTTAATGAAACAGTGGGTGTAAGTCAGTCCAAAATTAGTGTAATAACTGGTTATACGCAGTGAATGACTGTGCACTGATTAAACTTTAATGTCAATGATTCAAACTCACAGGTCTTTGTGTCCAGATCAGAGCTTCCTTTAGAATTACTTTATGCTGTAGATTTACCAGACTCCATGTTAGACTGGACATAGATCATATAATATGACAGAGGTAATTATAAAAATATGGGTAGAAGTGAAAAAGAATCAAGTGTGTGTGTGTATGATGTTTCCCAGTACAGCCAGGATTTAGTATAAATACTCTGAAAAGGCTATCAAAGACTCTTCCACCACTCTTTGCAGGTGGTACAGAAATCTTTAAACAATAACAATGTTTTGTAGAAATATTTTTGTGCCTATTGTGCTCTAAAGAGAAGTGAGGATGATTTTGTTTAGGGAAATAATATTTCCTAGTTTTATTAGCCTCGTTGATGTAGTTGGAAACGCCCATCCCTCCCATTTTCTTACGGGGGTCTGTAATTCAAAATCAAAGAAGCAGCTGTGATCTGTTCCCAGTTAGTTTTAATAAATTAAAGCATTTCAATAACAGGATCCAAAAACTTTAGAGGGGTTTCAGTATCCAACTTAATGCCTTACCTCTTCCAAGTAGGTGTGTTATTTTCCCCCTAATGACATTGCAAAGCATGTATAATAAAACAATTCATTCTTAACTAGGTGTCTAATATCAAAGATGATGGTTGGAGCTATTTTAATGCATGTTACTTAATTACTGCACTTTGATAAATATCACAGCCACCCAATAAACTCAATTAATTTATGTGGTTTTCCTCTGGTATACACTGTGAACAAATTCGGTTCTTACATTTTCCACTCCCAAAATAAATGCTTTCAACAGGTTTTGTTGGGGTTTTTTTGGTAATTTTTTTTTTGTTAGTCATTATCTGTTTTTCAGTGTCTTTAATCTTAATACCTTTAAATATTATAGATCAATTATTCCATTTTCCAAAAGGTTAGTGAGCAGTTGAATGGGATGATTAGAACTAGTAGCTGTACTTGCATCACATTTGATTTTTTTTAGTATTTAAGTACAATCATTAACCAGTTCTAACTAATACATAAAGTTTAAGAGCACCAGCTTAATTAGACTGTCAATTACTACCTGTAAGTAAGTAAAGCCAGCAGGAATCATAGGGATAGAAAAGAATTGGGAGAACAACAGAAAATACAGTAATTATGCATTTGAAACTTACCTTTACTAAATGAATTTAAGATTTAGTGCTCGCCTGTCTTAGCATATATTGTCTTTATCTTCATTCAGGCCATGTAAACAAGAGATTTAGAATCATAGAATATCCTGAGTTGGAAGGGACCCATAAGGATCATCGAGTCCAACTCCTGGCTCCACACAGGACCAGCCCAATGAGACCAGATGACCGAGAGCGTTGTCCAGACGCTCCTTGAACTCAGACAAGCTCGGTGCTGTGACCGAGCTCCCTGGGCAGCCTGCTCCAGTGCCTAACCATTCTTCCAGTGAAGAGCCTTTTCCTGATATCCAACCTCAACCTCCCCTGACACAGTTCCATGCTGTTCCCTTGGGTTCTATCGCTAGTCACCAGAGGCAGGAGATCAGCGCCTGCCCCTTCGTTCCCCCTTATGAGGAAGCTATAGGCCACAGTGAGGTCTCCCCCTCAGTCTCCTCTTCTCCAGGCTGAACAAACCAAGGGACTTCAGCCTCTCCTCATACATCTTCCCTTCTAGACCCTTCACCATCTTTGTTGCCCTCCTTTGGACACTCTCCAATAGTTTTATGTCCTTTTTGTACTGTGGCACCCAGAACTGCATGCAGTACTTGAGGTGAGGCCGCACCAATGCAGTGTAGAGTGGGACAATCACATCCCTAGAGTGGCTGGCAATACTGTGCTTGATGCACCCCAGGACATGGCTCACCTTCCTGGCTGCCTGGGCAGGCTGTTGGCTCATGTTCAACTTGCTGTTGACCAAGACCCCCAAGTCCCTTTCAGCATGGCTGCTCTCCAGCATCTCATCACCCAGTCTGTATGTATAGCCAGGGTTGTCTCTTCCCAGGTACAGAATCTGGCACTCACTCTTGTTAAACTTCATGCAGCTGGTGATTGCCCAGCTAGAGACCAGACATATTTGCTAGCAAAATTTGTAATGTCTAAAGCTATATCTGTTCTCTTATGTCACATAAGACCAGAAAAAAGACCTGGTTGGAATGAAGAAGTCAGATGCCTGGCCAGAGTCAGGACAGTGGTGAATGGGGCAGAATCTAGTTGGAGGTCTATGACTAGTGGAGTCCGTCAGGGGACAGTACTGGGACCAGTGCTGTTCAATATTTTCATTAACGACCTTGATGAGGGAACGGAGTGTACCCTCAGTAAGTTTGCTGACGACACTAAACAGGGAGGAGTGGCTGACACACCAGACGGTTGTGCTGCCATTCAGTGACACCTAGACAGACTGGAGAGAAGAATCCCATGTACCAGTATAGGTTGGGGACTGACCCGCTGGAGAGCAGCGTAGGGGAAAGGGACCTGGGGGTCCTGGTGGACGGAGGGATGACCATGAGCNAGGCTGAGGGGTGACCTCATCAATGTTTATAAATATGTTAAGGGTGAGTGTCAGGAAGATGGAGCCAGGCTCTACTCGATGTCGTGCAGCGATAGGACAAGGGGCAACGGGTGCAAACTGGAGCATAGGAGGTTCCGGGTTAACCTAAGGAAAAACTTTTTCACCGTGAGGGTGACAGAGCACTGGAACAGGCTGCCCAGAGAGGCTGTGGAGTCTCCTTCTCTGGAGGCATTCAAAACCTGACTGGACACATTCCTGAGTGATGTACTCTAGGTGGTCCTGCCCTGGCAGGGGGGTTGGACTAGATGATCTTTCGAGGTCCCTTCCAACCTCTACGATTCTGTGATTCTGTGAAATAATTGCCTCAAAATTAAATCATACTTGAATTCCAATACTTTGTGTCGTGGTTCAGCCCCAGCTGAGCCCCACACAGCCACTCCCTCACTCCCCTTTGTTGGTGAAACAAGGGGAAGAATGAGAACAGCAAAGGGCAAATGTCCTTGAGTTAACAACCACATAATGGGCCAACAAAGGGAGAGGGAAACAACAACAAAGCAGCAGTAGTCATAACGGGATGTAAACAGACACCATGACAAACGGAGCACTTTACCGATCAAACCAACGACCAACCGACCCTACAGACCAGATGCTCAGCCCCCAGCCAGACCGTCCCGGAGCAGCACTGGGCCACCTGTCCCAGCCAGCCTCCTTTTATGGGGGGTATGATGGCACATGATATGGAATATCCCCGGCCAGCTCTGCTCACCTGGCCTGACTCCTGAAAATTAACCCCACCCTGGCCAAAGCCAGGACATTTTGTCAGTTGCCTTTTGAAGAAATGAAATAATTTTGAGGAAAACCAGAAACACATTTCCTGTAAAATTATTAAATTATTATTCAATTTAAAGTGCTCAGATATTTTTAGATACTGTAGGTAAGGATACATCTACTGCATAATTAATGTTGTTGTCAAACTGAGTTAATTATTCCGTGACTTTATTAGCTAAATTCAGGAAGGAATCTAATCTTCAACCCCTAGAAATTACTTCATTGTTCCCACATAGTAAAGGAATGAGCACAACTAAAATCTACTTCACAATACTTCAAGAAGTTTTTTAAGGAAATTAACAGATCGAGAATAATGACCCTATATGCAACCTGTGAGTGAGCATGTAAGGACCGTGTCATACTATAGAAGGGGAAAGCTCAGATCTACCTGTAGCCTGTAAAGTGATCTGGATTTTACTCTGTAATTCTCATTCTTCCCCAGACTGTGACTGAACTATTCTTTTGAGGTTGATTGGATCAAAATGGACACTTTTAGCTCATTGACATCAAAGTCAGTTGGCTGAGCTGATGGAAAGATTATGTTTGAAGAAATCAACAAGATAGGAAGGAGCAGCATTACAGATATGCTCCTTTTACCCTTAATGATAAGACCCACATTAAGTGACCCTTATGTTTTTACCGTACACAGTCTGTCGTGATTTTACCCCAGCCGACAGCTGAGCTCCACGCAGATGCTCGCTCAGTCCCCCTCATCGGAATGGGGATAGAATGAATAAGTCCCCCTCATCTTCTTTGGATAGAATGAATAATTAGATAGAGGTCTCTGCTATTTGTCTTTATCTTTTAGAGTGTTACCTATAGCTTGCTTTGTTGAAATTCAGCAATCCTAGAATCTATTTTGTTGAGTTTTGGTTTGCCTTGTAATTTGTATGTATTGTGTCTTATATTTTGCTTCGTCATCAAGGTTTCTTTGGAAGCTGATATATTGTCTCTGATGTCTTGAACTTAAGACTCTGAACGAATGACTGTATAGAAAAAAAGTTTAGAACATGTTTACTATATTTAGAAATGAGTAGATTCTGTATTTTATGTAAGTTTTTGTATATGTGTGATCAAAATATTTTATTTTTATCATGAGATCTATGAATTTGAGGTGAACCACGTATATGATGGTATACCATTTTTAACAGTTGCTATTGATACTCTACATTTGTATTTTATCCCTTCAAGTCACAAATTCATTTGGTCATTTTAAATGTATCAAAAATGTATATGAAAAGTGTATGAAAAAATAATAATAAAGAAATCAGAAAACAAGCCACAGAACTGTCTCTAATTCAACTGTAAAGAAACAAGCTGCTTTCTCTATTCTTCCTAACAATCTAATTAAAGTAATATGTAACGAGTGAACACATTTTAATTAGCCTGACCTGTTTGTTTGTTGGTTGTTTTTTTTTTTATTTTTATTTTTTTGTGTACAATCCAGTTCTATTATAATTTTTCCCAGTGCCTTCTGGCCAATTTTTTAAGTGGTACAAATTAGAAGTTCTTGTCAGTCTACCAAAAATGCAACCAGTGTAATATTTAATGTAAGAATTAGTATTCTTTATGCATCATACAATGTATTTTTTCTATTTAAAGTTGTCACAAAGAATATGTAAATTTCATTCTCAAAGCAACTTCACTAGTGGCACAAATGTAGCAAATAAAGCAAATAAAGTTTTAGGAAAGAAAAAAAAATAAAAATATAGACCCTTGTTAATTTCCCATCATGCATTACTGGGTGGATAGTAGAGATATGTAGATATTGGTGGTCTGATCAACTTCTGATAAGCAGTGTGAAGCAATTTCTTTTTGGCAATTTGAGTGAAAGTTATATTCTTCCATTATTTGAATTCCTGAATCCTTTCACGAAATGCAGTGTCTGATCTTCATTTCAAAGCAGAACAGAGGTTAGCTGCTTTTGGGAAAGGAATTTCTATTTCTGTATTTAGACTGTAAGAGCAGGGTATGGGTGCTTTGAAGGAATGATCTAGGAATTTCTTTCTTCCTTTTAATTTCTCCCACTAGTGAATATACATTAGGTTGGAGCAGGAAGGGACCATTTTGAATTCCAGTTTCTATGAGAATGGAGTAACAATTTAAAATTCTACAGCAGTTACTGGAACAAAAAAAAATGAAGAACAGGACTTTGCCTCCTGTATGAGTGTTCTAACAAGTGGCTGAAAAGTAATTCTTATTCTTGAACTTTGGCTCAATAAATGTGTAATTATTTTCTACCTAATGAAGTTATTTCAACAAGCCAGGGTGAGAGTGCCCTGCACAAAGACAGCTCAGTTACTGTGCTAGGAAGCTTGAAATATAGGTTTAATTCATCTCAGGTCAAACAGGGGAGCTGAACTTGATAATCACATGTCCTGAGCCATCAGGTAAATATGTCTGCTCAGTGAAATAGGGAGGGATACTTTCTCTCTGAAACAGCGCTAAAGACTCACAGTCTTGAGCAGGATCCTCGCACCCTCTCACACTGAGGATTAAGCACTTACAAGGATTTTCAAAGGTAGAATTTTAAGCTGCAGGGAAATTTTAATGCCAAGAATTTGGTCAAGTCTAAAAAGTGAGATTTAGGATCAACATTGAGAAAATATTTCATTAAGACATGTGCAGACAGGACAAAGATACCAACATCTTTTGATGACCTCGGTACCTGGTAAAACCTGGACAAATTTATTCTTCCTTTTTCGTTCTTTCTCTTTTTTTGGTGTTTGGTTTTTTTGTTTCCCTTTTTGAAGGGGAATCTCTGTCACCTTTTTGGGCTGGATGCCTTCATTGATGCTTATTAGCATATTGAGATGAGTTACATCTGTGATTTAAATAGCGGGTGAATGGATACAGGATGGGCTTTAAGAATTACAAATAGTCAAACAGGGATATCTTGGGATGATCTGTCTTTTATGCTGATTCTCCTTTTCCTTTGGTTATTTGTTTATTGTTTTTTAAAAATCTAATAGGTTTGTTTCAGGGAAATTACATCAAGTGGTAGGATTTTAAGAAGAAGTAATTTAAAAAAATACAGTGGGATTCTAACAGGGATGGCTGATTGTTACCAAGACATCATTTGTGTGCATAACAGACATTGCTCTGTTAAGGATTCAAAATAGATATTTAGCCATACTACACAAGCACACCTGCATTTCAACATCTTACCATTGTAAAGTGGCTTGTTAAAGTTTTTATGCTGAACAAAGAGTCATTTTGTTGTAAATAACTTGGGACATAAAAGTGAGAATAGGAGGTGAAAGTTTCAAGGTGACTGTGGCATTTAAGAATCTAAGGCCAGAGTGCTATCATTTCTGATTAAATGCCTTATCTATGTCTGATCAACTCTTTATGTTTGAGTCATATTAATCCTTCAAGCAGAGTCACTGAAGCAGTAGATGAACTTGATTCTTTAATCCTCATCCAGTTGACCCTGCTGGGCAATGCTATCTTTTAAGACATTCTTTTGATATAAACTGACTTTATTTTGACAGAAGGTAATAAATAAAGCTAAATTATTCCTATAAAAAGTGGTTGCAATATAAATATTAAGTCAACCATGCTGAAAATCCTACTGTTGTAATATAGATGGTCCTGCCACACAGATTTCCATTTTTAATTCGCCATGATTACATATTTTTCTTTATGCTCTAAAGCTTATTTTGTTCTGTAATGCTTATGTAAATGCTCTCTCCTCAATTTCTACAGCACTATATACTTTCATATAACAATCTACAAATCTCAAAAATATGAGACAAAAAAGCTCATGAGGAATATTAGAATAATATTAGAAGAACGTACTTGAATCTGAAACATGCAATTGTATCAAACCGCAAGAACAGATGCAAGTACACTATCCTATAGCACAAGAATGTGGAATGCCAAAGAAAAAAAATAATCAATTGACTTTCAGTAGTGTATAATTATTTAAAAGATTGATAGTAGATTGTACTCAGAAAGCATTGAAATCAGTAGGAATCTGGTATTAAATACTTCAATCTAATATTTCAATAAGTAATTGGCAAAATAAGATTTTTCATTTTTATGGTTTCTTGCACCTGCTGCTCTCTCTTGAATGCTAGTGGTGCTATGAGTGGTTACTAAGGAAACAGAGATTCTTGGATTTAATTAGGACTTGTCAGGTAAAGCTCTTTAGGTTATTTGACTGGGGTTTTGGAAGAAAAAAAAACCTTTCAAAATAATGTAGCTGAAAATCAGTCTGCACATATCTTGTTACTGATAAAAGCTCCCAAACAAATTTAAAATAGCCTGTAGCAATTCTGTCTCATTCGTTTACCTAAAAACAAACAAGCAAAGGAAACTCCTAAATACATACATACAATTAATAGAAACAATAAGGGTGAAAATAACAATGAAAATGGCCACTTCTAATTAATCCCTGATTCTGCAATATCATTTCAGAATGAAATTAAGAATATACATAAAGTAGAATTTGAAGTTCATTTAAAGTCCTTGTGTGTTATAGCTTCTGTCACAGTAGGAAATAATATCTGCTTATAGCTCACTTTAATATCAGTATTTCACATTTCACCAATAGCTCAGGTTCCAAGATTTAGTGTTGAATGGGTATGTCATATTGAATAAACTTTTCCAAAGGGACAATTATATGGCAGCAAAATTCTTATCTGTCAGAGGTATCCATTTCTTCCTCTCGATGGTAGGGAAGGGTTTGTATGATGAAATAAGTGTGGCTGAATAGGTTTTCAGTCACTGTGGAGCTATTGAAAACTGCTTAGGCTCTGTAAAGTTGACTGAAATATCACAGACAAGGAATTTTAGGTAGGTACTAGTCCTACAGGAAACTGTTAATAACATACTGAAAAATGTGAGAACAATGTCCTTAGAGGGAAGACTTTGAAATTAATTACGTTTTTTCATTTGGGTTGAAGAAAATGGACTCTACCCCAGCCCAAGCCAGCACAATGTGCAATATACATGTCTTAGATGTTATTTAACACTGTGGTCTTTCTTTTTGCACCATTCTTCTTCTTAGTTGTTGAAATTAACTGTCTAGTAAATACCAAAAAGTAATCAGAAAATAAGGAGGTTGGTTTTTTTTTTTTTTCCCTTTCTATTTTCTCTGTTTTCTTCCTTGGTTGTTTCTTCCTGATTTTCTTTCTTTGTCACACCTTGCTCAGTCAGATCTGACATATATAGACAATATTCTCTCTAGTTCTCTGGATTATTTTTTTTATGGCTAATCTCATGTTCCTTTCACCAGATGGTCTCTTTCCAGTGTCCCTTCACTTCCTCTTTTTCTACCTTCTTTTGCATTCACTCCTCTTCCTGCTAAGCTAACTTTGAACTCAACTTTCTCTAACGTGATGTCTTAATTTTGTACTAGATGATAATGAGGCACTGATTATGAGCACTAATATCCAAGGAAAACCAAGGAGTTCAGAAACATCACGAGCAGTTCTTCTATCCAAGAAACAGATAGGGAATCTGAAATAATGCTATGCTCAGCATTAGCATAGTCCTATGTTTACTGCTTTTTTCTTTGTAATTTTCATTTTAGTTTTGCCAAATAAATGAGCCAGAAATGCCAATGGCAGTGCTTTCCTGGGTAGAAAGAGAATACAATAATATTGTTAATGCAGCTCACCATTTTGTTCAGATTAAACTGGATTTGGATTATTTGCATCATCCTTACATCCATGTATTGTACCATGGCATTTTAAAGCAATTTAGTTTGTTATTTGGTTTGATGAACTGCTAGAGTTAAGCCATGTGTTATCTCATAAACTTAGGTAGATATCACTTCCAATGAAGTGCATTCCCATTTCTCAAGAATTTTTGAAACATTTATTTTAAGATTTCATGCCATCAGTATATGATAATATACCTCTCAGAACGCAAGGAATATTACACCAGTTCAGAATAAATAGAGCTTAATTAAGACAGGATATGGGTAGGTAAGAAGAATATAGATACGGAAATGGTTGGAGCTGAAGTCCAGCATGATTTATGCCTTTAATTTTACCACAGGATTGAATTTTACATAAGGATCCTAATGGTAAGTGCAAATGGTTAAGCTTAGCTAGGCATCAATGTACAGCACTCCTGCCACATACAGGATTTTATTTATTAGTGAGTAGATAACAACAGTAAAAACAATGGACATTCTAGAATGCTGATGCAGTACTAATGTTGAAGAGTAAGTTGTCCACAACAATCACCATTAATATTATTCTTTTCAACAAATGAATAATTTCTGAGTATATCCTGTCCAAGTTCCACCAAGAACATTCCTAATTAACATTTGAATAATGCCTTAACTTTATGAGACTTGCAATAAGAATGTGTCATTAATTAGACATATTGACTTGACTGGTGGTAGAACAGTCCTGAAAGTATATATGAATTTTGAACACCAAAGACAACTTGAGTTCAACAAAAAGGTGGTCAGAAACACAGATTATTTTTTTTTTGGGGGGGGGGGGG
>VWZZ01007751.1:10834-140859 GCA_013399095.1 Psophia crepitans | reverse complement strand
GTTAACTGGATTGTATAATACTGATACTTTTAAAACTCTAATTCTGCTAGAAATTGTAATACAGCTTCACCTATATAATATTCTTACTTAAAAAAACAAAACAAAACAAAAAAAAACCCCAACAAAACCAAACCAACAAGAACAAAACTATGAATTCACAAAGTATATTATTGTCATTTGCCTATGGATATAATTTGAAATACATACATTTTCTGAAACTTCTATGATATTAAATAATTACTTGTCCAGAATGCTATTCAATTTGTAAGCAATCAAATATCTGAAATTCTACTAAGCTTGTTGGATGGTGGGGTTTTTTTCCTTTTTAAGGTATTTTTAGCTTTTAATCCCTTTTTAATTGTTGGGGGGTTTATTTGTAACCAGTTGAATTGGGAAAATAATTTCAAATTTATTACAGATATTAAGAAATCTAGGCAGCCTAAAAGCTTTTGAAATTATACATATTTATTGAGTGACTTATTTATGGAACACTACATTGTCCAGGGAAAGCTGAGTAAGGGCAGAGAGACCTACCACGGACCAGAAGCTCTCACAAGCAAGGCTGACGTGGCCTGAGTGAGGATGATGTGGCTTGGACATTGCCAGGAGCAATCGCAGGAGATTTATACGGCCCTAGGATGCTGTTAACAGAACAGGCAAGCAGGGCGTGGTACCTCAGCCAGGGTGTGCCATGGCAGTTCGGTCAGGAGGACGCACAGGGAGGGCCCTGTAATCCGCTTGTAAATCCATAGCCCAGGGAAGTGCTTTAGATCTCCTCCAAAATGGTGGGCACCCACCTCAAAGCTAAAGCTCCTACAGAGAACATCTCCCCTGAGATGTCTGGTGCATCCACACAGATGGAAGTGTTAAGGAAAGAGACTTCAGTACAGGCAGTAGGTTGCAGTGAGTGACCAGACCCTTCTCCTGGTGAAAAGGTAAGTAGCTGCACACAAGGTGTGCACAGGTTGATTATCTGTTGCATCAGGTGGCTGAGTTTCAGGAAACAGTAAAAAGACTGTGCAGTATTGGGGAGGCCAAGACAGAGATAGGTGGTTTCATGACCACGTACCTATAGTGGGCACCACTGAGACTCTGGTGACCCACAAAAGCACGGCTCCACTTCAGTCTCCACGCTCCAGCTTTGCAATCAAAACCAGATATGAAGCTATAGATACCCACGAGCAAGGTCTGCAAGGAGAAACTGTACTAGCAGCACACAGTGGATACCATAAAAGGAAATTATTAATACTGTAGCAAGTGACTCTGTTAAGGGTCACTGAGGCGCCCATCTGCCCACCTGACAGGGAGTCACAAGACATAGGCTGCCTTCCAGGAGCCAAGATCTGAGATGCTGCAGAGAGAGTGCCACAGTTTGTCAAGAGCAGAGCTTACTATCCACTGCTACTCTCTCATGTGAGCTAGAATGACACTGCAAACCGGAACCTGGGTAGAATCAAGGAAAACTATAAAGCCTTGGGGGTGCAAGTGAAAAACATTAGTGCCCAAGTTATCTTTTCATCCATCCTAACAGCTGGAGTAAAGGGAGCAGCCAGAAATGTATATCAACTCCTGGCTACATAGCTGGTGCCATCGTGAGGGTTTTGGTTTTTACAACAATAGGACATTCTTTGATGCCTATACCCTGTTAGAGAGGGCTGGAATCCACCTGTATAGAAGAGACAAAGGAATCTTTGGAAATAGACTGGCCAACTTGGTGAAGCAGGCTTTAAACTGAAGCACTCAGGGGGTGGGGTCCAAAGTGACAAAGCTCACACCATTGCATCCAACTGGGTAATAAGCCAAGCTAACCAGAGCAGTTCCTTAGCTGCCTCCCAAGATGAGAACCAGAAAGTGAACCACCTCAAGGGTGTGTGTGGCTATGGTGAACCCTCTTGCACCCCCCCCAGGGAAACCTCCATGCTTGCTTACCTCTGAAATGCCTGTATGCCAATGCACCCAGCATGGGGAATAAGCAGGAAGAACTAGAGATCTGTGTGCAGTCGAAGGGCCATGATCTCCTTGCAATTACAGATACATGGTGGGATAGCTTGCATGACTGGAATGCTGTCATGGATGGCTACATACATTTTAAGCAAGACAGGCCGAAAAAGCAAGGTGGTGAAGTTGCTCTTTATGTGAGAGACCACCTGGAATACATCAAACTCCACAGAGGGACGAAGAACAAGTTGGGAGCCGATGGGTAAGAATTAAGCAGCAGGCTAATATAGATGACACTGTTGTGGGTGTTTACTACAGGCCACCTGATCAGGATGAGGAAGTTGATGAGGCCTTCTACAGACAGCTGGAAGTAACCTCACAGTCACTGACCCTGGCCCTCATGGGGGACTTCAACCACCCTGATGTTTACTGGAAAGGCAACACAGCCAGCATGCACAGTTCAGGAGGTTCCTGCAGAGCCCTGATGATAACTTTTTGATACAGGCGGTGGTGGTGGAAGAGCCCATGAAGAGAGGAGTGCTGCTGAACCTTGTACTAATAAACAAAGAAAGATTGGTTGAGGTTGTGGGCAGCTTTGTCTGCAGTGACCATGAGATGGTGGAATTCAGGATCCTCTGTGGAAGGAGAAGAGCAATAAGTAGGATTACCATCCTGGACTTCAGGAGAGCTAATTTTGGCCTTTTCAAAGACCTTCTTGGGAGAATCACATGGGTTAGGGCTCTAGAAGGTAAGGGAGCCCAAGAGAGCTGATCAATATTCAAGCACCACTTTCAAGCAAAGAAGGAAGGAGACCTGCATGGAAGAGCAAGGAGCTCCTGGAAACACTCAAAGGGAAGAAAGAAGCTTACCAAATGTTGAAAAAAGCAGTGGCACTTGGGAGGAATATAGTGATATAGTCAAAGAATGCAGGGATGCAATGAGGCCCACTTGGAATTAAAGGCCCGCTTGGAATTAAAACTGGCAAGGAATGTCAAGGACAAGAAGGGCTTTTTCAAATACATCAGCAGCAGAAGGAAGACTAGGGAAAATGTGGGCCCACTGCTGAATGAGGTAGGTACTTTGGAAGATATGGAGAAGGTGGAGTTACTGAATACCTTCTTTGCTTCAGCCTTTACTGCTAAGGCCAGCCCTCAGGAAACCCAGATCCTGAACGTAGGAGAGAAAACCTTACAAAAGGAAGACCTTCCCTTGGTCAAGGAGGATAGGGTTAGAGAACATCTAGGAAAACTCCACATCCACCAATCTATGGGCCCCGATGGGACGCACACACGAGTGCTGAGGGAGCTGGCAGATGTTATTGCTAGGCTGCTCTCAGTCATCTTTGGAAGGTCATGGAAAACAGGAGAGGTGCCTGAGGACTGGAGGAAAGGCTCTGCCACTCTGGCCTTCAAAAAGGGCAAAAAGGAGGACCTAGGAAACTACAGGCCAGTCAGCATCACCTCCATACTGGGAAAGGTGATGGAACAGTTTTTTTCTTGGAGTTATCAATAAGCATGTGAAGGAGAAGGTTATTGGGAGTGGTCAACATGGATTCACCAAGGGGAAATCATGCCTGACCAACCTGATAGTCTTCTATGATGGCATGACTGGCTGGGTGGATGAAGGGAGAGCAGATGTTGTCTACATTGACTTCAGCAAGGCTTTTGACACTTTTGACACATAAAATCCTCGTAAGCTGAATGGCAGAGCCCTGAGGGTTGTGATAAACAGTGCAGAGTCTAGTTGGAGGCCTGTATCTAGTGGTGTGCCCTGAGTCAATGCTTGGTCCAGTCTTATTCAACATATTCATCAATGACCTGGACAAGGGGACAGAGTGTTCCCTCAGCAAGTTTGCTGAGAAGTCCAAGCTGGGAGGGGTGGCTGACACACCTGAAGGCTGTGCTGCCATTCAGCGACAACTTGACAGGCTGGAGAGTTGGGCAGAGAGGAACCTTATGAAATTCAATAAGGGCAAGCGTAGGATCCTGCAGCTAGGAAAGAGCAACCCCAAACACTAGTACAGATTAGTGGTTGACCTGCTGGGAAGCAGCACTGTGGAGAAGGACCTAGGAATCCTGGTGGACAACAGTTGGGTATGAGCCAGCAGTGAACCCTTGTGGCCAAGAAGGCCAACGGTATCATGAGGTGCATTAAGAAGGGCAAGGCCAGCAGGTTGAAGGAGGTTATCCTTCCCCTCTACTCTGCCCTGGTGAGGCCACATCTGGAGTACTGTGTCCAGCTATGGGCTCCCCAGTTGAAGAAAGACAAGGAACTACTAGGGAGAGGCCAGCGTAAGGCTACCAAGATGATTAGGGGGCTAGAGCATCTCTCTTAGGAGGAAAGGCTGAGAGAGTTGGGTCTGTTTAGCCTGGAGAAAAGACGACTGGGAGGGGATCTGATCTATGCTGACAAATACCTGAAGGGTGGATGTCAAGAGAAAGGGGCCAGACTCTTTTCAGTGGTGCCCAGTGACAGGGGCAACGGGCACAAACTGGAACTCGGGAAGGTCCATCTGAACGTGAGGAAAAACTTCTTTACTGTGAGGGTGACCAAGCACTGGACCAGGCTGCCCAGAGAGGTTGTGGAGTTGTCTCCTCTGGAGATATTAAAAACCTGCCTGGACATCATCCTGTGCAACCTGCTCTAGGTGATGGTGCTCTAGCAGGGGATTGGACTAGATGGTCTCCAGAGGTCCCTTCCAATCCTTACCATTCTGTGAATCTGTTCTTTCTGTAACCTGTGGTTTAGTCTTGTCACTGCTGAAATATCTAGATCCAGACATAAATTAGACAGATCCTTGCTTGGGGTTCCTGGCCAAAGGTGCTTCTTCCCATCTTCCTCCCAATGGTCAACCCAAATGTCAATTTGCACGTTGTTATTTTGACCAATTAATAAAAGCAACTGAATGAGGTGTTCACTGTTCTTTTAGTGTCCCCTAAAGACAGACGCTAAGCTTTGAATGTCTAGTTTTGCAGCTTATTAATAGAGTGGATATTTAATCAAAATAATAAATCTATAGGTATCTAATATTATGACCACAAGAGTGTAATCTTTTGATATAAAATATGCTCTATATCTGCATCTTGTTTCTGTGATAAATGATTATGAGTTTTGTGACAGCCAGACCTGTCATCTGTAGAATTAGTAGAGCAACTGATATTTCAAAATGCTTCTAAATCCTGGTGGATAAATCAAAATTGCTACTAGAAATCCAGAATATTTTCATTAAATTATTATAACTTGGTATGCTTCAGGAATATGATTTGGTGTTTGTGCATGCTTTTTCAGCTGATGGATAGATATTTTAATGATGACATACATAAATGTAAAGAAAAGACACATTCTTAAATTTAAAACTAGTTGAAATTACTTTTATTTTTAACACAGTGCTATTCCCTTTTTGTTCAAGTACTACTTTCAAAAATGTTTCCCAACCAACCTGAAATTTGGTTTATTTTCACAAGTTTTCTTGAAGGCAATTAAGACCGCATGTAATTTAAACACTCCTCCTTGCTCTTTGAACAGTAAAGGGCTAAAGATACTCTTCCCCTCCCCACTCTAAAATAATTTGCAGTACTTTGACAATAAATTGAAAGATAAAATCAGCTGCCTCATGCATCTATAGGATTGGTATAATGAAATCTAAAGCTTCTTATATGGTACAGTTTTACAAAGATTTGAGTAATTTTTAAATGCTGCTCAGGGACTGTCGGTATGTAATTTGTATTCTGTTTAACGATTGAGCTGCAATGCAAGTGGAAAGAAATATTATCTGCGCATTATATGTAACAGCTTGTCCAGAGATCAGGGATCGGGATGCATGTAGATATTTCAATCCTGGCTACTCTTTATCAAAGATGGACTGCTCCATATATCTTTCAGAAGGGAAGTTTATGAGGTTCTTTAATAACTTCTCCAGTAGTGCAAGACCTTATCATGTAAATTATCCTGTAACACTTCATTCTAGATGCGCAGCATAATTCAGTTTGCTGAGTGATAGAAGAGTGTACAAGATACAGGAGGAATAATCTAATTCTTGCTCTCTTACTTGTAAGTATAGTAATTACCTGGGTTGTAACCTTGACCCTTGCTATTTGTTGGTCCTTGAAAATGACTGTGACTGAGTAGCATTCCTCCTGCAATTAAATGTAACCTACAGTTTAATAATGTTTCCTGTTGTCAAACATCAAATACTCCAGCAGTTTGTAATGTTCTACAAATCAAATTAATAGAACTGATCTAAAATATTCCAGTAAGTAAAATGCATTACAATTTACCTTCCTCCACAATCAAACTCAGATAATCTCGCAATAATACAGTTTAAATATACAATTAAAATGCTCAATTTTGTATGTGCAGTTACTATTTTAAGAATATAAAACACATCTTTATGCTACTGTATTACATTTTAAAATATATATATTTATATATATATATACACACAAAATGACACCTGATTTTCCTATGTGTCAGATAATAAAGTAGGTCACACTGTCATGCATTTATCTTACTCTGTTTAAATCAGACAACACAGTCATAACTATAAGTATATGTATTATTTATATGGGAGGGTAAGATTATAAATAAAGAATACTGAACAGCCTGTAGGAGAGCTGTTGTTTTTACATTTTTCATTCTCTCTCATAAAATGAAATCTCAGACAGTTGGCTTTTGTTTGTACTGACATAATATACTACTGACTTTAGTACATATATATGCGATCGATGAATTGGAACTCACATTTAAAAAAAGAGAAATAAATAAACTAGGAAGTGAGGCAGGCAAGCTGGGAAAGGTAGAATTATGCTGACATGTGGGACCACCACTGAACATAGTTTGAAAATGAATGTCAAATATTGTTTGCTGACTTTGCACAGATTCTGCATCATTGTAAAATTTTGAAAGACTGAGAGTCATAACTTCTCACACAGGCTTGGATAAATCAGTAATTAGAATGAAACCTACATTGCTCAACACAAATACCTGGTTTAAAGAAATGGAAACAATCACAATATTTTAAGAAATATATTTGATAGGGAACTCTCTCATATGTTAGGTTTTCATTTGATAGTTCTAAATGACCACTATCAAAACTATTAATGGGACTATAGTTTCATTTAAATTTTCACCAGTAAAAGGCTTTTATATCAGTCGAGTTCATCTCAATGAGGAAAGAACTCAATGCATTTGATTTGCATGAGAATTAGGGCATATGAAACATTACTGAGTACCCTATTCCATATTAAACAAAAAATAACTTAGTACATAGGAGTTTTGTCCTTTACTCAGCTTGAATTGGAATGGTATCTGAAAATGATTATCAGCTTGCTTCCTTTTTTCTAAGCACCCTTGAAAAGTTTTTTTTCTTGTTGATGTAAAGCAGGTCTGCTTGCAAAATTTGAAAACTAAGCGGTACAGAAAAAAATTCTACTCCTTTCCCACTCTTATTTAGGAGGACTTTTGAAAAATTACTAACATCTCTTAGTCATAGAAGAGGCATCCATCTAGGGACAGTGGAAATGGCATATGTTATTTATGTTCAAATACCATACTCCTATCGTAGTTTTGAAGGTATTAAATAGATAAATTTGTGGGGGAAAAAACCCCCAACATTTAGTCACATCCTTTATTACTCTGATTTTGTCAATTTTTGTTATTTCCAAAACCACATAAGTCATCAGGTGGTCTAACACATATTTTTCATCTGGAAGGAAACACATCAAAACTTTAATTAAGTATATTGTTGCAAGGATGCAAGTACTTTCATATTGCTAAAGGCCTTTACTTTTCTGTTTTTAGTCTGTCTTTCCACATGAAACCTGTCATCTGCACACCCTGGTGGTGTTCTGGGGCAGGTGAGATACCTTAGCCAGGTATGTCAAGTGCTCTTATCCTTAGAATCATAGAATCATTAAGGTTGGAAGAGACCTCAAGGATCATCTAGTCCAACCATCCTTCCACCACCTATTACCCACTAAACCATGCCCTTCAGCACCACATCCAACTTTCTTTAAACACTCGCAGGGACGGTGACTTCACCACCTCCCTGGGCAACCCGTTCCAATGCCCTAGCACCCTTTCCGAGAAGAAATTTCTCCTCATCTCCAACCTAAACCTCCCCGGGCACAACTTGCAGCCGTTCCCCCTAGTCCTGTCGCTAGTTATCTGTGAGAAGAGGTCAACCCTCAGCTCACGACAACTCCCTTTCAGGGAGTTGTAGAGGGCAATAAGATCTCCCCTGAGCCTCCTCTTCTCCAGACTAAACAGTCCCGGTTCCTTCAGCGGCTCCTCATAACACCTGTGCTNGATCACCTCCCTGCTCCTGCTGGCTACACTGTTCCTGATACAAGCCAGGATGCCGCTGGCCTTCTTGGCCACCTGGGCATACTGCCGGCTCACGTCCAGGCAAGCATGATCAACACCCCCAGGTCCTTTTCCTCTGCAAAGCTTTCCCACCACCCTGCCCCAAGCCTGTAGGTCTGCCTGGGGTTGTTGTGGCCAAAGTGCAGGACCCGGCACTTTGCCACATTGAACCCCATCCCATTGGCCTCTGTCCAGCGAAGGGCCTTGTGCCCTTGAACTGGTGCAGTTTGAATCGTTGTTGTGATTTAACCTGAGAAAAGGAATGTTTTCTATGTCTCAGTCATCTTAGCTGTCCACTGTCTTCTAACTGCATTGCTTTATAGGTTCAGTTTGTCGTAATGTTCCCATCTCTCCCTCCCCTAGCCCAGCTGTCAGCTTGTAGATTGTTGACTCCATACTACAACAGGCACAATAGATAAGACAATACTAGTAATTTTAATGTCCAATAAATATTGCCCAATAGTAAATATCCTTAAGATCTTACAGTCAGATAGTACACAGGAATTGCAGGAAAACTTGAGTGAGTGTGAATGGAAGGTATTGCTGAGGCGAGGGGGAGGGGAAGTGCTAGGGTGTTTCTTGGTTGGTTGGTTGGTTGATTTGTTTTGGATGTGATTGTGACCTCTCTCTGCAGAGGAGAGGAACACCAGCAGATGACTCTCATTGGAGGGCCTGTATCACTTCAGCAGCAGATAGCGGGAATAAAGCTTTGTGCATATCAACCTACCTCCACTTTTCCTTATTCAACAAGATTATTTATTCATTGAACTATAAAAGGGAAAATGAAATTAAAATGAAAGTAGAAATATAAAAAAATATGTCTTCTGTTTCTTCTGCAAAGTCTTGTGGAGCAGAAATAATAGAACTGGCTATTCTCTTATTTTGACAGTAACATTTACTCTTTTGTACATGAGTTCAGAAGTCCATGTTATTTAAACTTATATCAAAGAAAACATGGTACTCAGGTTTCTAACTGAGACTTTCAATAAAGTGAAATGATCAGTCAAATTGATATTGCTCTAAGAATATATGTTGTAAGCAATGGTTTGAAAATCCTTTAGGTGAAAAATATTTGTTCCTGCATGAGATGAATGAAAAATTTTTACTAGACAGATATGTAACTGAAAAACATTACTTTTGATATATTTCATGTTAATACGTATAGACAATTACAACTTTCTCTTTATAGGCAATTACATGAAATGTTTTATCTTCATAGAACTTTGCAAACTCTAGACTATTTCTGTCATAATGTTTACATTGTGTGTGCATCTTGTTCTTACTTAAAAGCCTGAATGTGGTTTTAAGCCACAGAATCCATACACAGACATCCAGCCTTCAGTTTTGTGTGATTATGGTGTATGAATGAATTTTGTGGAGAGGATTTGGGATTTTATTTATGCAGCTCTCATAAGAGTAAGATTTTCTGTTGCTGTTCTCAAAATCTTGGTGTCAGAAAGTTTCCAGACTTGAAGAGTAAACATCGTGCATTTCATCTCTGATGTGCTTTCTTAACGTCTAACATGCCTTTTAGAGTTTTTTAATTTGTAAAGTCTTTATCAGGATTAAATTGCTGTTTCTCACATTATTTTAGATACAGGCACATTAACAGGAATGCCTGTGTATAGACTTCACCTCTATGCTCAAAATAAGCTGCATTGTATTATTTGAGGTTTTAGAAGATTGAATACATCAATTTCATTTCACATAGTAGGTGTTCCCTGTCTAAACCTAATCTTAGTCAGCTTCCTCATCTTCTTGCTTTTGTTTGCTATCAAACTCTTTGATGAGACTGTACATAAAGAGAAGTCTTGGGCCTGATCATGAGTGTGCTGGGTACCTGACAGTTTCCTGTCCGTTTTTATCTAGTCTACTTAGCCTTTCATGTGAAGGTTTTACAAAGATCTTCCAATTTCTTTCATCCATAACATTTGAAGATACTGACTTCTATTCACATAGACTGCTAAAATTCTGTCAAAGGCCTTCCTTGTTTGTTACTTTTCCTTTTGTAAGCTGGAGAATATATTCTTTTCTTCAGAGATCTGTTTATAACTAAAACTGGCTTTGAATCTAGGGTAATAATAATTGCTTCCTCCAAATTTATATTTACATAATTTGCAAATAATTTCATAGAATCATAGAATCATTAAGGTTGGAAGAAACTTCAAGGATCTAGTCCAAACGTCCCCCTACCACCTATTACCCACTAAACCATGTCCTTTCAGTACCACATCCAATCTTGCTTTAAACACCCATAGGGATGGTGACTCCACCACCTCCCTGGGCAACCTGTTTCAATGTCTGACCACTCTTTCCAAGAAGAAATTTCTCCTCATCTCCAACCTAAGCCTCCCCTGGCACAACTGTCAGCTGTTCCTCCTTGTCCTGTCGCTAGTTATCTGCGAGAAGAGGCCAACCCCCAGCTCGCCCCAACTTCCTTTCAGGTAGTTGTAGAGGGCAATAAGGTCTCCCCTGAGCCTCCTCTTCTCCAGACTAAACAAGCCCACTTCCTTCAGCCGCTCCTCTTAAGACTTGTGCTCCAGACCCTTCACCAACTTCATTGCCTTTCTCTGGACACAGTCCAGGGCCTTGATGTGTTTCAATTTGATTAAGCAGCTGCCCACTCTGTTGTAGTCTCTGTTGATGTCATGTTCAAAAGTTATGGAGGAACTTGGGAAAACTTGTGACACAATCAGTGAAATGGATCTATGAGAAGAGAAGAACTAGTTGTGAGTTCATCACATCCTTACTGAGAGTCTCATGGTATCCACTTTTAATGCTGTCTATACCAGGCTTCTGGTCAAGGAAAGATATCATTTGGAAACTGTTTGAACGAGCAGCTACCTCCATAGCATGTATGTTTTGGCAAGATTACTGAGAATTATAGCAAAAGCTACAGTGCTAAGATCCCTCAGTTTAGCTCTGTATCTTTCGTCCTCATTCAGCTTTGCCTCAGACTGTGACATTCTGAGTGAGATTCAAAGACCTGAAATTTTCTGGTAAAATTTGGAATTTCGCTTTTATGCATAGATATGGGTGGAGTACAGATATTTCAACCTTCAGCTTTGTTCAGAAGAAGTGGTGTAATTTTCTATGCATGAAAAATAACTTGACTCTTCCTCCCTGATTTTTATAGATTGCTTATCTTATTTCTAGCAATATATGTGTTTTTTTCCTCATACAAATCCTATTAATGGTATTATTTTCTTCATTCAGTTACATATTCTCTAAGAAGGTAGTGTTTAACTATATTAAGTATCTGAAGTGAAAAAATTCTGAAAGAGTTAAAAAAAATACATCTATGCTATGATTTTTCTTGTTGATGAAGTGAACAAGGTTGAAACAAAACACTGAAACATTTTTTATAGTGTTTTCTATAACATGGAGAAAAGTCTGTATCAAATGTATTTTAAAGAAAAAAACCCTCAAGAAAAATCAATCTCATATTGAGTTTTCAAAAGACAAGTATGTGGACTAATTTTTTTAATTTTTTTTTTAAGCCAACACATCCCAATGGGAAAAGAAACTACTTTACAGTTGGTTTTTTTCCTAAATATTTCCATTTCCTTCCTCTTTGCAAATTAAATTTGTGAGTTCAAAGTCATTAGTAGAAATGATGCAACATACAAAACCTTCATTTCTCTCTAAAAAATACTCAGCATAATTTAATATTTTCTACATTAATATCGTGTGTGTCCTCCCCAACATATACACTGAAAAACAACCGTTGATTGAAGAGGTCATGAAAATATTGTCTCGGATTTGGAAATTTTCTACTGGAATAAAATCATTCTGTGTCCTGCTTTCAGCTGAGAGAAAGTTAATTTTCTTCACAGTAGCTAGTACTGGGCTGTGTGTTGGATTTGTGCTGGAAGCAGCACTGATAGTGCAGAGATGTTTTTGCTGTTGCTGAGCGATGCTCACACAGAGCCAAGGCCTTTGCTGCTTCTCGCACTGCCCCGCCGGCGGGATGGCGGGGGGCGCGCGGGGAGTTGGGAGGGGACAGACAGGGCAGCTGACCCCAACTGACCAAAGGGACATTCCATACCATATGGTGTCATGCTCGGTTTATAAGGAGCTTGGAGGAAGAGGAAGGGGGGGCAGAGGCGTTCAGAGTGATGGCATTTGTCTTCCCAAGTCACCGTTACGCGTGACGGAGCCCTGCTGTCCTGGGGATGGCTGAACCCCTGCCTGCCGTGGGCAGTGGGGAATGAATTCCTTGTTTTGCTTTGCTTGTGCACGCGGCTTTTGCTTCACTTATTAAACTCTTGTACCTGAACCCACGAGTTTTCTCGCTTTCACTCTCCTGATTCTCTCTACCTTCCCAATGAGGGGGACCTAGCGAGCATCTGCGTGGTGCTCAGCTGCCGGCTGGGGTAAGACCACGACAGATTGTGACAGTCATGATCATGTCTAAGCTACTCCTTGCTCTCACTGACTGTGAAGAGCTGACTATAAGTGTAACCTATTTCTTTCTTGCTGCTATCCTAAAAGAGCCTACAGAAGTTCTGCTACAGTAATGCGGGGACCTAGGGGAATAGTTACACTTTAAGTCAGGTTTGAATCGAAATTTTTGCTTAAACAATTTATATTCTCAGTGTTTATTTTACATGGAGTATATCATGTCCTTTGGACTAAGACATTTCATTATTAATGTATTCACTACCTGGTGGTGAAATCAGTGATATTGCATAGTTATATAACTGAGCTACTGCTACTCTTTTTTTTTTTAATCTCAGAAGCATTGTGTCACTTGGGGTAAGATAACTCTGCTAACTTCAGAGGGATTCTGTTAAATACAGCTAAGGTGACTGCACGTACAAAGACCACAACAGACACAATTTGTATCTGAAGCCTGAGCTGAAGCACTTTTTTAGGCTGATTTTTCCCACAGGAACAAGCAAGTAAGGGTTATAACTTCTCCTCCAAAAGACATATTCTTTTGTTTGGCTGAAGCTTTTGGTTTTTTACCCTGCAGTTCAAATGTAGAGTGCAGTATAATTAGTCATGAGACGTGTTTTAAACTAGCAAACATTGGCAGGTTTTTTTGTGTAACCATTTCTGAACAGAGCTAAGTGCAAACAAAAAGTCCTAGCATATAGGTTGAACTTTTTGGCCCACGCTAGCACTTACATTGTCATAGATATGCTATTATTAGTACCAAGGATAACTCAGATATGTCTACAGAGGTAGTAGTCAGAGATCTGAACTGATAAACATACCATTAGTCACACTGACCTGTAACAGATGTGATTCCTGCTAAGCTAAAAATATCAGGTTTTGAATATACTTTTCTTGTTGATGGAATTCAGAAAAGTATAATATAGCTTATATAAATGCAAGGCATACTGTATGTATGTGTAAACATAAAGTTACTTGGTGAATTTCTAAAGGAACTAAATCTAACATAGTGTGGGCTGAAAATGAACGAAGAAATTGCTAAATGGTAATAAAACCAAAACTATTGCTATATATAGATAGCATTTGTGAATGCCTCGCTGTAGTGATGAGCACAGTTTATAACTGATGATGGGTTTGTTTCAGATAAGGAATGAACTACGATGGTACTATTCATTAACATGGTGATGTGTTGCAATATGGAACTTGTACTGGAAATGCATAAATCAGAGTAGAACGTGCAGGAATCAGCACTCCTGCCAACGTCTTGAACAGTAGCGAGGAGCTATGTAACTAGCAAGAGGTACGCAAATAGCAGAGCAAGTTAATCTTGTTAAAAAGTGAAAAATAATTTACATTCAGTGCCGATTTATGGAAATGACGGGAAAAATTGGTTCTCAGGATTGTTTGCCTCAATATATGCTTTTCTTGAACGTGACTAAACAGTAGCCTTTTTGTCTAGTACTAAGGTAAATCAAAGCGTAAGTGTGGAGGAATTGTGATTATTTGTTTTATGATTAAAAAGTCACAAAACAGAGTCAGCGTTGAGCTGGAAATAAGAACAAGTGCTCCAACTTCTCTGCTCAGTTTATTCTAGATGATACGCTCTCCCAGTAATTCTCATTTCTTTCAAAGGCAGAATCAAAAGCATGATCTTCTTGTGACAAACTCAAAGTGGTGTTTAGATGCTGTATAAAAAAGTGCTATTCAATTACTAGGCAATTTGTGATATACTGTCTACAATACTGCTTCAGTTTACTTAGTTAATGAATTTGCAGATCATTGGCATTTGAGTGTTTCACTGATTTATCTAGTGGAGGTATCTGACCCTTCCACATCTCCCAAGTCAATGGGAATTTCACTGTGCCTTGAAAGGAACAAAGATTTTATGCTTCGGTTTCAGCTTTATAATCACTAAGGGTTTTTCAGATATTCTTTCTGCATCCTGTTGCAGTTGTCATGTATAGGCCTTCAAAAACAGTGATAGCCTTTTCATATTTCTGTAAGAAATAAGAAAAGCATCTATCTTCTGAGTTATTTTGTTATGTCATGGTGCTTCTAACAGCAGAGGAGAAAAGCATAATGTTTAAAGCAATTCCCTTTTCTCCCACTGCCTTCTACTCTTTCCCTTTCCCTCTTCCTCAGTAAAATCCAACAGTGTCATTCACGGCCTATTTAGCCAGAGGTTACAGACTATGTTTTAACCGTAGGTGAAATATCATGCAGAGCAAACCTTCCAGTCCAGGTTTACATCCTTTCATGACTATCAGTCATGATGAATGGTGCTAGATTAATTTGTCTGGCAATGTAGACATGATTGTACTGAGTTCATATTATTTTCAGTTGCTGTGAAAATCTTTGTTATGATAAATGGTTTATGACATTTTGCTTTCTTTGCAATAACTGTCAAAAGTATTATATAGTCCTTGAAAGATAATAGTAAACAGAATTATGTTTGATTTTGTTAGCTTTTTGAAATTTCATTTGCTAGCAACAATTTTTCATGATTACAGCTTTAGTAATCTGTAAGCAAATAGAGCAACAAACAGGCAACAAAATGCAGAATATTGAAAAGGCTGAAGTAGTACATGCAGACTGCAGATACTGTAGTCTTCCTGAATTTTAAAATTTCAGGCTAAATTCTTATGACTAAGGGTGCACTCCTGTGAATGTTCTATCTGTGCCTAACACCATGCATCATGATAGATGAACCTAAGAAAAACATGATTATTCTTGTGTCTTGGTGCTCTTTTTCTTACCTCTCTTTCCCATATATATGGCATTTTGAGAAGAAATAGTAGATGATATATTCTTACTCTGGTTATAGAGCCATTCAACAGAGCTACAGGGGACTTAATGAATTCCTTTTAGGCCTTTTGCATTGAATATATACTCATGTATGAGTGATAATCTCAATTTGCCAGGGCTGCAATACAGAAAATTGTGTGGCTCCATTACTGTAAAGGATATTTATGACTTCTGTGAACTTTTAGGATGTGACTGAGTATAGTCCAATATCAAAGGAAAACTGGATCCTTATACTAATTCTGTTGGAGCCAAGAAAGTTCTTGTTTGGAACATCAAATAACTGATGTTTCTTGTGGTTTTATTTTTTTCCCCCTATAATTCAAGACTCTTCTCTGTTCTGTTGCAAGATCCAGGGATATATTCAGAAGTTTTCTAAAATTTTAAGTGGCTATTCATATCATTAACGCAATTATAGCCTACCACATTGATATCCATCATAATTTTTGGTGCTTCTGTAGCATCAGTCCTCTATGTCTGATTATTGCTGGCACAGTGTTTGACAATAAGGAGCCAGAGAATACAGAACAGAATTTAGTACATCACTTATCATTCCTAAAGTGAGATTTTACCTAGCAGTGTGATATGAGGGCTGCTTTAGCAAATGGCAGCAATGCTCTGATGAAGACAAAATTAATGCCTGTACTAAAATCCCTAGGGTATAAGTATCACTGTCTCGGTACTATATGCTAGCTTGTTCATGATATTTATTGGTCTTTTGTCTTTCATTTGCTTTTGGTAACTAGGACTTCTACTCTGCAGCTGCAAGATACTTTGAGTAGTTGTTGATTTACCTTGGTCTTGTGTAACAGAAATTTATTGTGAGCTGCTTTATGGCTTTTGCTTGTTCAAGTGGAATACAGATCATGCAATCTTGTAAAGCACTTGGTTTCAATTGCTAATTTTTGACATAAGTCGCTAGAACTATGAGGTTTTGTGTTTTGTTTTGAATTTTTTAAAAGGATTCATTCAGACTTATATGTTACAAGCATAACGTCATCCAAATATATAATTTTGATGATGGAGTTGATGAATGGGAAAGGCTTAATAGGAAAGAAGGGGAAAAATATGTGAGTGTGGAAGCCTCAAAATCTATTGTCTGTCATGTCACTGGTTTTTTGTCAAGGCAAATTTTCTGTTCTTTACTGCTGAACGTTTTAATGATTAAAGTAAAACTAGATAACAATAATTTCAAACACAGACAAGAGATCAACAAATATATTTGCTGTCTTTTTTACTTCTCTTGGTCTGTAGGTGATCAATGCTGGCATGCGATCATACCAGCTGCAATTAGATTTAAATCAAGTTTGCTGTACTGGACATCACTCTGAAAGATTCAAATCCCTTGAAAAAAACCCAAACCAAACCAAAATAGAAACGAAGAAACTTCACAGACTTTGTAATTTGAATCTGCAAAGTCAATGTTCCCTATCTGATTTTGTTTGGGCAGGATTAGGGATGTTAGTGAAGAACTTGCTATGCTTTCTATTAAAATAGTACTGCATTTTCAACTGACCAACAGTGTGAATGTTTGCCTAAAATACTAGGTACTGTATTCAGTTACTTTCTGCTGTGCTTTCCAAAAGGTCAGCAAACTGACTACAATTAGTTGGAATACATAGGACCCAGACATCTGTTTTAATGATATTCTTAGTGATGTTTGGGTACCAGATTTTTTACTAAACCTGTGTAAACTGATGTGCATTATAAAAGGCTAAGAGTGATGCCAAAGAAGCTGTTACCCATCACTTTTGATACTTTGAGTGGTAGGCCAGTTTTATCCTGCAAAGTAGACATGAGACATATAGTAAACTGTCCTGCATACCAAAATAAACATTCATTGCTGGTCAACATCATAAAATGAATATTAATTTGTGCATACAGTCAAGTCAACTATTTACTTAGATGACGGATTTATTTGCACTTCTGTGTCTTATGTTTTTCTCTTGCCCAATTTCTGCCTTGGAATGAGGATGTGATTACAGTGAAAGTCAGTCATGTTCTTGTCCATTAAAACTTCAAATGAGTTAGAATCATAAGAATGCAGAAAGCAGTCCTTGATACACCAGCGATTTTAGTTGTTAAATAGGAGCTACATTTCATTCAGTGTTACCAAAGTTAGGTCATTTAATACAGCGATGAGAAACCTGTATTTTCAATTACTCCTACGCATCACTAGCCTTACTGAAAAGCACAAATTATAACTTAATTCAATTTGGTTAAGATGGCCTCCAGGTTAAAAGCAAAACCAAACCTCCAAACCCCCCCAAATTACATAACCCTATCCAATGACAGAGTGCCATGTTGGTAAATGTTTACATCACTAAATTAAGTGCAAATTACCTGATTTTGCAGGAGGTCATATCCTTTGTTCGTAGTGATTGAATTAAAAAAAAATTGCCTCGATATAACTTTGGGGCAGCAACACAAATTGAAAAACAGGTTATACTTATCATGGGCTGCAAAGATTATTGTTTGGCTTCATTTTGGTCACATTTATGATGATGATTGAGTTAGATGGTGGAATACTTTGATGATGGCTACCTGGGGAGGATCAGAATCCCTTTTACTCCAGTGCACATGAATTGTTTCATAGCTTTTTCATTTTACTTATTTTTAACACAACATTACTGTATAATTTTCAAGATAATTAGAATAATAACAAAAATATCTTTCATTTCAATATCTTCTAAATTAATGTCCCAGTCCTTTTTGCATGGAATACCTCTGAAAATTCATAATTATTTCTCATATGGTTTAATAGGTCTATCTTATTCAACAGTGATGAATAATAATACTGTCTAACTATACAGTTATGATTCAGATTTTAATTTTATCCATTGCAATGAAACTGTATAGGAAATAATGAATAAAAATATTATGAATTATTAACATCCATGGATTTGTTTCAGGCTGATTTTAAAGATATTTTTTTTCTTAAAATTGCTGACTTGTGGGGACTTGAAGTGGAGAAGCTAACATTCAGAAAAGCTAATGTTGATCTGGAAACACTAAGCTCCTTCAACAGCTGGGAAATCCCTCCAAGAAAGGACAGACTACCTAAATTAAATTCTAAGTTTGCAACAGACTTCAGAAGAACTCCACTCTGCTGAAATCATGAATCCAGCTGGATTAATCTCAGTAGGTTCATTCACTGTTGCTGAATATCCACTCACATCAGCTCATTGATGATGTCTATTTTCTTACTCAAATATGAAGAAGTACTTCATTCCCATTCTACATTAAAAATAATCATTAGTTTGCGATTCTTTCATGGGACCAAAAGTAAAAATATATATGCATAAATTAAACACTATCACAACACAAAGACGCAGTGTAGTACTTCTAAACCTTTTGCAGAAGAGATGAAAAACTGTGTTTGACCTGACTGTGGCTAAGGGCTAGGATATCTGTGTTCTCACTGACATCCTTTTCCTCTGGAGACTCTATCACACCAAAGAGGCTGCAGCATGCAGTTAAAGTGACTCTCTAATACCCTGATCTCCTGCTCTTCTGAGACATGGAACAGCCTCTCTTACCTTCACTGACTACCCCCAGTACAGCTCCCTCTATGATCAGCTTCCGTACTTGGCCAAAAGGAGAGGTAGGAGTACTACCAGCAAGGGCAGTGGAAGGACCCTACGCTCACCATTTTCCCATCGCACGGCTCCCTGACCTGCTGCTCTGGTCATGCACCAGGTCAGGATTACAGCACACAGCAGAGGGAAATGCAGTGTTGCAATGCCAAGCTGAAAAAGAAGCCGTAGTGCAGAAAAGGCCATAACTGACAAGAAATGTGAAAATACATTTACGTGACAAAAATTCCTTTTCTTTTTTTCCCTGAAGCTGCTCAGAATTAGTGAGAGGGGGTGTTTTTGTATGCGCATCCCAAACCGGAAAAACAGAGGATCTATTTTGGAATATGTCTTAACTAGTATATTTGAAGTTTCAGCAATGTCCTTTCTGGTTTATAGATTCCTTAACAAAACATGTGGAAATAAATTATGAGAGTGATAAACATACAGAAATTTTTCAGTGCTGTCTACAAGAAGTAGTTAAAAAGGAAATGGGAATAAAAAAAGAGCGTTCTTTGGTTTTTCAACCTTTCCTTTGCAGTGTCATTGTTGATTATTAACTACTAGAGTTATTCAGTCCAGGGCTTCTTATTGTCCCTCAGGTACACACATGTTTAATTGTTTCAATTACATTTATAAATTACCATTTAGAAATTGTTTCCAGGATTCACCCCTCTTTCTGCAGATGCTTGTCTTGTATGCCTCTGGTGACATAATTGTTTTCTTTGAACTGTTCTTACCCTCAATAAACTGAAATTATTTTTCTTTTATTAAAAGTCAATGGTAAAAAGATTAAAATAAAAATGTGAATAAGAATTTCACTCTCAATTTTTATACTCTTCACTGTACCCAGAATCCTGCTTTAATGCACAGTTCTTTGAAAAAATGTTCTTTTATGAACCATCTTTGCTCAAAGCAAGTGTTTTTGATTGCTGAAAAGTTGTTTTAATAGTGCTGAGACTGTCCTTTCCTAAGTAGTCTGTAAAATGACATGACTTGGTAAAGTATCTCTCAGCAGCAGATTCCCTGAAATCTTCTATGTAAATTAATCCCAGTGCAACATTCACTGTTCTTGATCATTCTGCCTTTTAGGGCAAGTCTATTCTACAGTTCGGAGAGTTCTGCTAATTAATGGTGTGAATTTAAAGAGCATTAAATTCCTGTATGGATTTCTCTTCTCTTGTCTCAAAAAGATTAACCTAAAGGAGATTAACACTACCTGTCTTTTGAATGAGATAATTAAGGAGGTATTTAGTGTATTTTATATTCACATCTTTAGTTACTTCAGCTTAATTTTCTTTAGAATAGAAAATCATGTACTTGTAAATCATAAACTTTTAATCACATTTTGACTTACATGACTAACCATTTTACTATTTCAATTACAAAGTGCTCCTAAACTCTCTTCTCTTTCATCAGTTTTGTCCCCAAGGGATATCAGGCTGTTACTAGCACCCTTACTTTATATGAACAATGAACTGTTCTACTCTTTCTTCCTGAACTCATTTGCTTGTGCTTAAAATGTTTCATATCAAAAAGAACATAAAATTCAGGCGGTGGTGAGACTAGAGAAATTATGATGAAGAGTCTAGTAGAATGGCACAAAGAAAAATTGCAGCAGATATGGAACCAGTATTAAAAATAAAAGGAAAGAAAATTGAGGTAATTGAAATTAAAATTTGAAGTACAGACAATGACAAGACAAAGTTTATATTCAATATCACTTTTACTATGTTATCGTTGTAATGCAGGATTTTATTATAGAATAATGCATTTAGCATAGTGTGTATATAAAATAATTCCAGCCCAAAATCAAACTATCAAAAGAATTATTGTGATCTGTTGAATTTTTCAAAGTCTTCCTTATTTCGAAGAAGTAGGGACTCTATCCCAGACATACTTCTCATTGGTGGCAGGAGATTTTGTATGGATGTGTGCACAGATCTGCAAAATATAACAAAATCGAAGAGTGAACGAAGATGTGAATGCCCTTTCCAATGGAAATGTGGGAATGGAATTGTGCACAGAGATAGGATACAGAAGGAACAAAAAGAAAGGCGTACCACCACCACTATTTTTCTGGGATATGTGATATTGGATAGAGAATTCTAGAGACGTGTTACTTCATATTAGATTTGGAAACAGTTTGCTTTCTGTGAAAGAAATCAAATTATTTTGTGTTTAAACTGACACTTCCGTGTTTCTTTTTTTCTTTATTTTTTTTCTTTTTTTTCTTTCTCTTGTTCCTTTAATTTCTTAGTTTTCTATGAAATGGTTGGTTTAATTTTAATGTTGTTACTCTTTCAAAATTTGGGTTACTGATTTTTGTACATATTTTCAGAAGATAAAGCAGCTTTAGGGGTGGAGTTAAAATGTGATTAAAACCGAGCCCAGTTTTTCTGGTCAGCATCCAAAGTAGGGAAAATATTTGAATTCATAGATATATGTGTAATGTTGCTCAAAATATGACTCATTATTACAGAGCCTCAATGCACTGAATTGCTGTTTTTCATTTAATCTCTATTTGGTCCTTGGATGTTCTTTGCAAAGTAAATGTTATCTTAGATCGGTTTGTTCCCAGAAATAGAGCAATATTTCCTCCATTCTTCATCTGTCTTGTCTATATATTCCATACAACAGGAGGATGGAGAAAATTCCTCCATCTCAGAAGCATATCTTCTTCTAATAACTGCATAGACCCCTATAAAGGTGAAAGATGAGGGATAGACATGCTATCAAAATTACTTCAGCAGTTGCCACTGCAATGGCTTTGCTGAGGAGACACTTCCTGAAAAGGTAGGACCATGTTTTATGGATTGTACACATACTCTTGTCCCAATGTTTTTTTGTGCTCTCACTGTCCTTGTTTTTCTTTTCTGGCCCAAGCCAGCATGCCATTTGTTAAATTCCTGATAGGATTTTATATAATTCAGAGTTGTATATGTATACCAAGAACAGGGGAATAATGCTCCTAAGAATGCCTAGCTTTCTGAATCTGATCAAGCATGGACAGTTTTAAGTTTCATTGAATTCAAGGGGAAGGCAGAAGTAACAAGAAATTACAGAATATTGTTTCCAGGAGAGATGTCAGGGTTTTGCACAAGTATTAACTGAAATAACCAGCTACATTTTGTGGCAACCCTACAGAAAATAATTACAGGCAGAAATCTTTAGTTAATCTAATTCAATTGAAGTAATACAGCATTGTATCTGGATATGACCAATACTATTCGGTGAAAAAAAATTATCTACTGTACTTGTAGCTCATTCATACATTGATGCTAAATTTAGATAGTGCTGATTGTGAAAGCTTTAAAACTGCATAGAGTCAAAGAAACTCATTTTATTCCAAAACTCTTCTGTAATTGTTCAGGTTAGAATGCTGAATGAAATCTTTTCCCTTCCCTGTTTATGTATTATTCATGAAGGCCTAAAACTGGCCCTCTGTGACCATGAAGACTACTTTTTTAAAATTCTAATGTAATCCTATTCTTATGTATTGAATTATGGAGCCATCAGATCAGCACCCATGGAGTGAGGAATTTCAGATGATTAGAATTCTTAATGATTAGCTCCACAGTGTAAGTTCTACATTGCCTCATTTGTATGGAAAAATTCTCCTGATGCTCAGCAGATGCCCTACTGTTGTATTTTAATGAAGTGAATTTTGACTCCATATTATTTTAAAAATCTGTTCTAACCCCCCTAACAGAATTTTTAATGGAAAAGGGAAAGAATGCTGATTAAAATTTCAGCATTCTTGTCTGAATCTAAGAATTGCCTCAGTAAAGGGGCAAAATATTATATGAAGGCAAAGGACACATTTGACTTATTTGCAGTTGGAGAAAATGCTACATGTCCAAGTGTTTTGAACACTTTCATCAAGACAATTTTCAATCATAAAATGTCACATTAGTGACCTGTTAGCAATGATAAAAGCATAGATTTTACAATATTTGATTTTTATCTTTTTTAAAAAATACAGGGTAGTGCTTTATTTCCAGAACAAAAATAGCTTTTCTTTATTTATAATTATTTTTCTATTAAAAATATTTTATAGAGATATGTGTAAAATGTATATAATGTAAAGTGATTATACACACGTACATGAAGTTTTGTATGTATACATATATACAATTTATTTTAAATGCAAGTTATATATATTATTTAAATTAAATTTAATTTATAGATTATGTAAGTATAATATATAACTTACATATTATACATATAGAATGTATGAAGTGGTATAAATTATATAAAAGATTTCTTCTTATCTGGTCTGTTTCAGTTTTGCACAGTAATTTGAATTTTTTTTCTTTAGGTTAAGGTTTGTGCAAAAATAACGTAAACCTAAAATAAGTTTTCCTTTAAAGAAAGGTCATTTCCTGACTGGATCTACTTGGCCTCATTTATATCCATGTAAATCTAGAGTTAGTTGATTTGCATCAATAAATAGTATAATTGACTAATGAGTTTGAAAACAAAATTTCCTACCCTAACCTTCCTAGAAGTCAGTTTAATTTTCCAGTGTTAGTATTTTTATGCCCTAGGTATCCTTTAACAGTTAGAAATATTCAACTAACTGTATTTCAGTGACTGTGATTTTACTTCTTAGGTTCATTCAGTCATCTTTCCCTCCACATTTTGTCTCCCCATCCCTCCCAACTTTTGAAGATTTAATCTATCCAGAAAGTACTGTTGCACCTATTGACTCACAGATCATGCAGGCTATCAAATGCTAGCCTTATAAGCAGGTTTGTTGTTCAGTGCTCATAGGGAAGCAATCATTTGCTGCTATAAATAAATACTGAATTAGGCATTCCTTCCTGCCCATAAGACTTATGCTTTTGTCCAGCATATACACCGTTTACAGTGATCAGATAATGAACTAACATCATTGGTAGTGTGTAAAAATAAATGCTATATATTTTATGTAACTTCATTTTCTACTGTTCAGCACGGTATAACAATCATGAAACTAAATATTCAATGCAAGGAAGTCACATGGATATGCTGGATGGACCACTCACTGGATAAGGAATTGGCTGGATGGCCACACTCAGAGAGTTGTGGTCAATGGCTCGATGTCCAAGTGGATGTCAGTGACAAGTGGCATCCCTCAGGGGTCGGTTCTGGGACCGGCACGGTTTATCATCTTTGTCGGTGACATGTACAGTGGAATCGAGTGCACCCTCAGCAAGTTTGCCGACGACACCAAGCTGTGTGGTGCAGTCGGCACACTGGAGGGAAAGGATGCCATCCAGAGGGACGTTAACAGGCTAAAGAGCTGGGCCCATGCAAACTGCATGAAGTTCAACAAGGCCAAGGGCAAGGTCCTACATGTGGGTTGGTGCAATCCCAAGCACAGGTAAACGCTGGGCGGAGAATGAATTGAGAGCAGCCCTGAGGAGAAAGACTTGGGGGTGCTGGTTGATGAAAAGCTCAACATGAACTGGCAGTGTGCGCTGACAGCCCAGAAAGCCATCTGTGTCCTGGGCTGCATCAGAAATAGTGTGGCCAGCAGGCTGAGGAAGGTGATTCTGCCCCTCTACTCCACTCTTGTGAGACTCCACCTGGAGTACTGTGTCCAGCTCTGGAATCCTCAGTACAAGAAAGATGTGGAGCTGCTGGAGCAAGTCCAGAGGAGGGCTACAAAACTGATTAGAGGGCTGGAGCGCCTCTCCTACGAGGACAGACTGAGGGAGTTGGGCTTGTTCAGCCTAGAGAAGAGAAGGCTCCGGGGAGAACTAACTGCGACCTTCCAATACCTAAAGGGGACCTACAGGAAAGCTGGAGAGGGGTTGTGTCTTAGGCATCATAGTGACAGGACAAGGGGTAATGGGTATAAACTAAAAGAGGGGGGATTTAGATTGGACCTTAGGAAGAAATTCTTTACTGAGAGGGTGGTGAGACACTGGAACAGGCTGCCCAGAGAAGCTGTGGATGCCCCATCCCTGGCAGTGTTCAAGGCCAGGTTGGATGGGGCTTTGGGCAATCTGGTCTAGTGGAGGGTGTCCCTGGGTGTCCCTCCCCATGGCAGGGGGGTTGGGACTAGATGAGCTTTGAGGTCCCTCCCAACCCAATCCATTCTATCATTCTATGAACTAGCAACACTTAAATAGTGGAAAAACAGAACTCTCAGAAAATCCATTGAGTCTTTGGAGATCTTGAATTAACTGTCCCAAATGGAATAAAATAAGAGTTTTTATGCATAATGTCCATTATGACTTCTGAAAGTAAAGAATATCATATGAAATATTGGGTTGTATTTGTATTTCTGTATGACTCAAGGGCTCTGTTCAGTTGCTTATTGTGAAAGTTTGAACTTAGTCAGCAGGTAAGACCCCACCCAGTCCCTCATTTACTTCTGCCCTGGCAGGGTGGGAGAGAGAATCAGAAGAGAAAAAGCTGAAAACTTGTGGTGTGAGATAAAGACAGTTTAATCGGTGAAACAAAGATGTGTGTGCAAGAGAAGTAAAACAGGAATTTACTCACTACTTCCCATTGTCAGGCAGGAGTTCAGCCACTTCCTGGAAAGCATGGCCTCAGCACACGTCACTGTTACGTGGGAAGACAAACACCATAACCATGAATGTGCACTTCATTGGGCTTTATTGAAATACCTAACTACATTTCCATTTACTGCAGCATAAGACTAGAGAGTTGATTCATACACAGATAGCTAAAATCTAGACACCTAAATTTTGGATTTTTAATCTAGACATGAGTCCTCTTCCAGAAGTTTAATACTTGCTACTGGAAATGATACCAGTGAGAAATCAAATTGACCATAAAAAGAATATATCACAGTATACTATAATTTAAAGAAGAAGGGAGAAGTAATAATAGAGAATATGGTACTCAAACAAACTAAAGCTATAAAAACTTTAAGCACGTAAAAAAAAAGACCAGACATATATTCTCTTCATTTTATTTGCAAGATGTTAAATTGGTCTCCTAAGAGTTATTGCTGTTGCTTTTTCCATTTCCTCAAATCTTCACCACCCCAAACTGCCTTCAGAACCAGGAATTTTTTGAATTAGGGTGAATTTTTTTAGAAAGTGCTTGTTTTTAGAGAAATCAGGATGTATGCTACAGAACTGAAAATTTTAGATGCTCACATACAGAAAAAAAAACCAACCTAAAATAATAATCTCAAGTTATTAGTAATGCATGTATTTTTAAATTATTTCACCACTCTGGATTTTTTTTTTCTTTTTTGTGCTGCCTTCCTATTCTTCATTCACATTATTTTTTTTACTTCTCCTTCCTAGAGACTTGCCATTAAAAATTATTTAGATGGCTCTGTCCATTTATTCATATTTATTATTTTTTCAAATTTCTAGTGCTGTTAAAGTATATGTATACATGCATATATTTAGTTTCCTATAGCTCTTCTTATTTGCATATTTAATAAAATTGTTTCTCCCTTTTTTTTCCAATTTAAACTCTCTAGCTATTTTTCCTTTTTGCATCTTCCTCCCCATGCCCCCAATCTTTCTTTGATTGAGTTTCTTCATTTATCTTTCATTCCTCTTTCCACGTACAGATCACATACACATTTTTAAAGATAGTTTTCTCCTTTTTTTCTGTCCCAAGTGCTTTCTCCATTTTTTCTATTTTGTTTTATCTCAGACATGTTTTCCTGTGATTGCTAGTTTCATTAATGAATAGATGATGAGATTATGCATTGAAAGTATTCTCATTCCAGTGACCCTTTTTGGTCTTGCACATACTGAATACTTAATTGATTCAGGTCTCACTCCTGAATTCAAGCTCCAGTGGGATTCTTCCACTGCAAAATAAGGAACAGAACTGAATGGAACAGCTAGCTGAGATCTGAAACAAGGAGGTAGGGTTTGCAAATAGCCTATTTTAATAGACATTTTGAAATATTTTTTATGATTTTGAAAGGGATGACATGCTCATCAAAGTTATACAGCTTAATATCTTCATGTAGTAGGAGAAAAAGAGACACAGGATAGCCAAATCTCTATTACTTTGTCAAAGGAAGCCTTTTAAAAAGATGAAATGTCTGAACTCTGTGGAAGTCTAGTTTCAGTTTTAGTTTTAAAAGATAAGATCAAGCATCTGCCAAAATACATTATTCACAGTGAAACATTTCACTGATTCTGTACCGTAGATACCTTGAGGCCTATATCTTCTGGCAGTATTACTGCAGCAGCAGAACTGCCAAGAAGGAAGGGTTATTTACAGTCATTGGGAACAACTCTTCCCTGACGATGGCAAGGCTTTTGAAACTGAGCTTGTATGTTGCAAAATTGAGAGAATACCCTCTGTATGTTTTATTGTAAAGGACAGCAGGGAGCTGCAGTGGAAATTTTTATTTTTCTGATTTTGCTATCTGGTTACCTCTGTGACATGACCTATTTCTTTTAATCATCTTAAAAAAAAAGAAAAAAAAAACATTCCCCCTAACCCTCCACAAAATAAAACACACACACCCCCAAAAAGTCTCTTCTACATCTTATCATCTGTTCATTAGGTGTAAATTTGTCTTCTTGCTTTTCAGTGTAGTGAAAATTCAGTGAGATGGGATGGACGTCAAAACTGTGTCTAAGCTTCGAAATTGAATTTTACTCTTGGCTATGATGGATTCAAAATTTTAAAAAAAGTTAACATATATACATGTAAAAAGTTTCCTCCTGCTCTTATCACTTATGTGAGGCATCATTTGCAACACTAAAGTTACCAGGAATACGTAGAAAAATCTACATTTAAAGACTGCAAAGAAGTAGCTACCCCAAATACCTAACCATTTTGGGAAGGTCTAGCCATTGAATCCTGCCACAGCTCTTCTCAGCAGGTGAAGCGGACATAGAACTCTGTGATCAGACTGCTCAGTCCATTCTCCTAAAGTTTTAACGCTCTGAACTGTGTTTTGTGGTATTTTGTTCCCACTTGCTATCATCTGATTTTGTTTTTTCAAGAAGCAGGGCCTCTAGGCATTTGTTATTTCAATATCAGTTAATGATAAGCCGGAATACGTGACAGTTCTTGTACTAAGGATCACCAATTAGAGTTAGCATGAAAACGAGAGACTCTGGACAAAAAATATAATATTTTCTCCAGTTAAAAATTACCCAGGGAGCTGGGTTAGATGGTGAAATCAGAATTTGAAAGGAATTTGAATAATAGGCAAGTTAATAAATGCCAATTTCTTCTCACTAATTAGGAAAATAATTCTTTTTTCATCCATAAATATTAATTAAAATATATATTGCTTATAACCCTTGTTTGCAACCCATGTAACAAAGTTGTAGAAGGATCATAATACTAACCTGAGATTAAATTTCAAGTTTTATTGTACCTACTCTGAGCAAGATTTCTTTGTTCTCTTTATAGAGAGGGGAAACACACAGGCATGCAATGACTCATTCCAGCCTAAAACAACCAGAAAATTAGAAAAACTACTTTAAGTGGATTTTTTAAAAAAGTTTATGCATCGATTATAGAGTAATCTAAACAGAGTAGTTTATAGCAGCCTCTACATTTTAAATAGCTGGAGCTAGGAGGGCTCTCAGTAAGGATCATTAGATAGAAATGAGTGACGATATAAAAGGAAGAAAATTTAAACAGAGACTATTTAATATTTATTGCCTATATGGCTTTGTACATATAGCAGATTTGGCATTAAATACTGATGTTAAAGTGGCTATAGTAAGCGAGTACAAATATTAAAAACAGTTGGTTTTTGCTAAAACTAGATGTACAAATAAAAGAAAAACTGATTCCTTTCTGACAAATCACAAAATAACTCTTGGTGGTAACCAGCATAATTGAATGATATCTTGCTGTTACCACACATATCCATCTAACAAGTTTGAGGTCACATTCCTTATTCAACCTATATAAAGAAAAGACAAAGTGATTCAGAGGAAGTGACAAATTTCGTCTACCATTGCATATATAACTTATTAAAGTTCAATTAAGTAGACTTTAAATATTTACCAAATGGAATCCAAATATCTCTGTTCTAATGGGACCACAAAAAATGTTGAACAAGACTATTACAAATAAAAAAAAAATTATAATTCAGAGCAGTTTTCAGATTTACTATTATTACTTAACGGTTTCTCATGCACATGGCTGTTGTAGACTCAATTCCAAATATTCTCCCACAGGAAGCACTATGGTAAGTATTTTACAGATTTATTTTAAGCCTCAATTAACATGACCTTTAGCAACAAAGTGTTTTGTTAGTGATATTTTTTCTTAATCATAATGGAATAACATGATAAATAGAAGGCACTGTGAATATTATTGCTTTATATTGAATGGGATCTTCATTACACTGTTGAACTTGTTTATGGGTTTCTACATGTTGATTATATTTGCGGATTCTTTGGATTTAAAATGTTTTAATGTTATTTATTATTTTAGTATCTTGTCTCTTTTTTTGCAGTAAATAATTAAAACTCTTAGAATTAATTTACATTGGCAGACTGTATTTTATAGGATGTTGAGTTCATTTTATAGAAGCAACATTGTAGCTTTCAACATTTTATAGGTATCCTAGAATGTTAAATTACAGTGTAAACTGTGCTCAGGAATATAATTTTCCTCACATGAAGGTTGCTAGGCAACAACATTCACAATATTTTTATTGACCACAAACATAGCTCAGTCTGGTCTCAGTAAGAAGAACACATTTTCATTTTTCTGTTTGAGAGAAGGTAAATATTAACTTTAATTTTCTTGGATACAGATATAATAATAAGACCAAAATGGTATTTTATTAAAATGTCACAGCTTAAGCTACACTGCCTTTACTCCATAATGATGTTACAAGACACTTATTAATACAGGAAGGTCTTGGTATCAGGAAAATGCAACTTAGATTTATGAGCAAAAATACATTATAGTTTTGACTGCTTTGTGCAATTGGACCTTTCTAAAATGCTTTGGTTGTCTGATGTGGGGGAAGAGAAAAAGGAATTTTGGATCAGAATATGTGAATATAGCTAAAAGGAGGTAATCTACAATGGAAAAACATGTTGAAAAATTATGTAGGTAACATCACACAGACATACGTAGTACAGTTACCTCCACCTGGTCTCCTTGAGCTTGAAAGCTCACCAAATGCAGAAGGGACCCCAAACACTACAGTGGCTTCAGCTCTGATCTTTTTAACAAGAGTGAGATCCAGCCTCTGCGTGGAACTAACCTTTACCTTCATCAGCCTCTCACTGCTCCTTGCAGATGCCTTATTACAACACGTTACAGGACACAATATTTAGAGAAAAGTGGGCACCGTGGTTATAAGATACAGTATTTAATGTATGAAATATAATATTTTATTATGTAAAATGATTTTGAATAATTTTATTCTTAGCAATAGGAGTAATTGTCTATAATAGCTGTTTAGTTCGTGGTTTTCTAGGGATTTTTTTAAGTATACCTTGGAAACTTTACAGTTTAAGCTTTTCGAAGCATAATTTTGATACTTCCTGGATATATAGCTTTAGACTAACACATGTGGGAGTATTATGATATTTTTGTCAGCAGATGATTTACAAGTAGATTGTTAATGTACTGTTAATACTATGAAATGTTAATATACTAAGTGATGAATACAATATAAGAGTAAAAAACATTTATAACAGAGAACTTAAATAGTAAAAGTACTTCTTAGACGATAATGTTCATTTAAGCAAAATAGAGTGAATTCTTTATGTATTATTATTTAGGTACACCATGATAATGTTTTTCACCAGTTTTGTTCTATAATAACTAAAATGCTTTTAACATGATTATTTGCTGGATATGAGGAATATTGGATATTTGCATATACAAAGTTAAATCCTTCCCTTTTCAGTAAAGCATTTAAGTTTATGTTTAATTCTTATTGTAACTAACAGACTTAAGTGATTGTGAAACTTTAGAAAATTAGAAACTTTAGAAAATGTTTACTTTCTAAGTTTTACGGCTTGAGTGAAGCAATGAAGAAAACCATATGTAGAATCCTATGAGAAGTGTAGAATGAAGCAAGCATATTCTGTGCTACTAAAACTTCAGAAAAAGCAGAGTTATGTTTTGTATAATGTTCATATGCAGTATCTCATTAGTGAAGAGTTTATTTCAGATTACTTTGAAAAAGATTAGCCTGAATGAGGCATAGGAATAAAGCAGGAAATTGAGGCACATGTAGAATGAGTGGAACTTAAAAAAATAGTAGAAATATTTTTAGAAATGTAAAGAGATTATGTTCTTAATACTGCTTGATATTAGAGATGAAAATAAAAACCTGAAAATATGATAGATAAATAGTGAGCTAAATAACTGAAAATATGATAGATAAATAAATAGCAAGCTAAATAGCAAACCTGCATCTGCTTAGATTAAAATAATTCTTAAAGCATTAAAACCACGGATGACTTGCAAGAGTAAATTTTACATTTCTGTATGAGTATTTCAAAGGTTGCATGAAATGAAGTTTCTCTTCTGATCCATATCAATTTGTGAAGGTAGGCAATTCAGCTCACTTCATGAAATATATTCTTATGAAGCATGACAAAATCCAATTTACCAGTAAAATCCATTTAAATAAAAATCAAAGTGTAATCTTCATATGATTCTCTACTTGTACCGTAAGGATGAAATGAGATCAGATACCTATGCTGTACATTTTTGTATCCTGATTATTTTCAGTCCTATTCAGCAGAAATTTTCCTCAGTGTAAAAGCTGCAGTAAGGTCATAGGACTTGGCCTTTTACTCTGCCAACTCATTTAAGCAAGAAACTATATTAGGGGCCATTTGACAGGTTTACCTGAGAACTGCTAGTGTTTATGCACCTAGTTAATGATATGAATATAACTACTTCCCTCAGAGAGGGAATTTGCTTTTCTTTCTTCCTTCTCTTAAATATAATTTTTAAATAATTTTAGAAAATGAGGTGTTCACCTTACAGTAAGAAGCTCTTTGAGATGTTTCAAAATTGTCTAATCTTTCTTCGGGAATATCTTTTTTATTAAATCTTTGTGATAGTGTTATCCAGTACAAATAATTTCATTCCCTGGTATGGCCTGATTTTTTAGAGACACGGGGAACTTAAACTTCAGGTAAACTAAGAGAAGCTGAACATCCTTCTGAAAATCAGCTCAGAATCAGCACTGCATCTAGTTAGTTCCCAGCTACCTTTTGGGTTGTGTGCTTCATTTTTAGCTTGACTGCTAATAAATTTTTGTATATGTGAATTATAATATGATATTTTCTGCAAAGGTTCATACTTGAAGCAGAATTTTTACAAAACTTCAATTGTGATTGACCAAAATGTTTAAGCATGTGCTTAGCATTGAAATCTATGGTCAAGAAAAACATTCAAGTGCTTGGTTTTATACATGTGCTTAAGTTTTTTGCAAGAAATTTAAACAAGTGTTTGCGATGATCATCATTTGCTTACTCAAAAATCAAGTAGAAGAAGAACAAATTATTTCCATTTGAATAGAAAACATAGGTTTAGGCTACCAATCATATCTTGAAATATGGAACTATTAATGCTTAGAATGGATCCTTGAAACTTCTACCTGAATTAATTTTAATATTGGACATTTCAAAATGTTTTACAAAACCACTAATGCCCATCAGATGTTCATTACTGAAATCCTATGTGCACCTTGAAAAATTTTCTCTGATCATGGTCAATCAGCAAGAGTGAGTTACAGTAATTATCTACAGTGAGAGTATACTTAGACATACTTTAAGAGATGAAAAAAAATTCCAGATAAAGCAATTAAAGCATATTTGATTTAAGACTGCAAATGTTTTTTTTTTAAGATGGAGGAAAGTACTCTTTTAGTTTCATAATTAGACAGTAAAAGCAGAGTAAAGAACTCAGTTATGTGATACTTGATACTGTAAGGTATTGAGGTTTATTAGATGAAAAATGAGGGTGGGGATTCCCCATAGTAAATATTTTTATTAAATTTTCAAACTCTTGTATTTTTTAAGGCAGGGGTTAAAAAAAAATAATCAGAAACCACCTGTTGAATGAATTTATTGTTCACCATTTGAATAGTCACAGCTCCATTTATCTCCAGACAGGCCTTCTCTCACCCTCAGCAAGTTTTCAAACAACACTGAGCTGTGTGGAACTGCCAACATGCTGGAGGGAAGGGATGCCACCCAGGGGGACCTTGACAAGCTTGAGAGTTGTGCCTGTGCAAACCACATGAAGTTCAACAAGGCCAAGCACAGGGTCCTGCACGTGGGTCAGGGCAATCCCAAGCACAAATATAGGCTTGGTGGAGAATGGAGGCTCTGAGGAGAAGGGCTTGGGAGTATTGATGGACAGAAAACTCAACATGAGGTGGTAATGTGTGCCTGCAGCCTGGAAAGCCAATTGTATCCTGGACTGCATTAGAAGAAACATGATAAACAGCTTGAGGGAGGTGATTTTCCCCTTCTACTCTTCTCTTGTGAGACCCCACCTGGAGTACTGTGTCCAGCTCTGGGTTCCCCAACATAAGAAGGACACGGAGCTTTTGGAGCGAGTCCAGGGGAGGGCCACGAAGGTGATCAGAGGTCTGGACCACCTCTCCTATGGAGACAGGCTGAGAGAGTTGGTAGTGTTCAGCCTGGAGAAGAGAAGGCTCCAGGGAGACCTAGTTATGACCTTTTGCCGTGGTTCCTCACCAACCAGCAGCTGAGCACCAGGTAGCCGCTCACTCACGTCCCACTGTTGGTGGGATGAGGAGGAGAATGAAAAAAACAAAGGGGAATCCTCAAGTTGAGATAACGGGAGAAGGAAATGACAACAAAGCAGTAGTAGTAATAATGGGAAGTAAACAAAAGGGATAACAAAGAGAACAATTTACTGGTCAAGGACCAACCCCATGGACCTCAGACCCAGACACTCAGCCCACACCCAGCTCATCCTGGAGCAGTGCCAACCCACCACTCCCCGGCCAGCCCCCTTTTGTGGGGAGCATGACATCACGTGGTATGGAATAGCCCCGGCCAGCTCAACTGACCTGGCCTGGCTCCTTCTGAAAATTAACCCTGTCCTAGACAAAACCAGGATACCTTCCAGTACCTAAAGAGGACCTACAGGAAAGATGGAGAGGGACTGTTTACCAGGGATTGTAGTGATAGGGCAAGGGGTAATGGCCTCAAGCTGAAAGAGAGCAGATTTAGATTACATATTAGGAAGAAATTCCTCACTGTGAGGGTAATGAGACACTGGATCAGGCTGCCCAGAGAAGTTTCTGATGCCCCCTCCCTGGAAGTGTTCAAGGCCAGGTTGGATGGGGTTCGAGCAACCTGGTCTAGTGATGGTTGTACCTGTCCATGTCTGGGGGGGTTGGAACTAGATGATCTTTGAGGTCCCTTCCAACATGAACCATTATATCATTCTATGATTCTCCTAGAAAACATTGAAGTACCTCATTTGACACAGAATGAATGAACTGAATCTGAGCTGCTTCAAGTTTCATGTAATATATCAGTCAGGACATGTAGCATGAACTCTGCTGTTTTTGAAGTCAATCATATTTAAGTTAGTACTTCTGAAAGGAACACATTTTTATTATGCTCATGACATTTTCTCTATATGCACTTATCAAATTCCCTTCGTAGAAGAATATCATATATAGATTTTAAAATGCTTTTTTTTAAAATAATTTAAAAATATTTTTAATGTTCTTTAATACACTTTTAATCTTATTTTGTTATGCACACAATAAAACTTCCACTCTCATGTAATGAAAAAAAAAACCTAAGTATTTTTTTCTTGTTTATTAGATCTTCACGCCTATTTAGCATAGGAATTTTGGGAAACCAGCAAGTGTTTTTTCAAAATATCCCCACATACGTGTTTGCATATGACTGGCTGAATGAAGCAAGTTTTTAAGCTAACATTTGGTGGTGTGTTATAATATTTTTAATTTGGACTTCTGATTAGTTTCAAAATTTAAATGCATGTTTTGAACATTATTATGTGGAATGCACCAGATGTCATGCATCTGATTAACCATCCACAGATTTTTAATGATTTCTATATATGTTTGTAAAGCAAACAAGTGATTGATAGCAACTGCTGATATCTTCAAGCATAAATATTGCCCTCTCCTCCATTCCTCTTCATCACTGGATTTTTTTTCTAGAAAACAGAGAAGAAAAATATTAAGCTGATCATAAACATGCAAAAGAGAAGGTGTGGGCGAGAAAGCAGAGCTGCTGGTAGAAGAGCAGGTAAACAAGGGTGGCTGTAGTATGGCAAGAAGGTAATAGCAATACACTCAAGACTTTCTGCCTCTAGTGATGGGAAAGGAGGAGGCATGGTCTGTGATTCCCTGGCTTGATGGAAACAGGTAGCTTTGGCACAGATTTCCTCTATGCCCTGTAGCAAACCAGTGAATTAGCATTTAAAAAACCCCAAACAGCTACTACTGGTGTGAGTTGTACAGTTGTTATTATCTCATAAAAAATGAATGCTAAGTTTCAGAGAATATTTCTATTTTGTAGAGAAACTGAGAAATAACTTTAGTGGGATTTCATTAATGTAGAAGTTTAATTTCACTTCTGCATAGATATGATCAGGATCAATTAATCAGAATCTGAATTAGAGTCTCTACTGTATTTTTGTAATCCTATTCCCTCTGTATTTATCCAAAATATTGAAAAACAGTTTTAATTTTTGCCTATTTTTTGGAGGATAGTTTTTTCTAATGTTAGCAAAATACTTGAATTCAGTTCTGGTGGGGGCTCCCTAAGTAACTTAGTACCTATATTATCTCTTTAATTTGTTTTTACATGCATAATATAACATATGCAGTAGTCTCTGCTTTCTGTATCAAGTGATTTCAAGGAATTCAGTCAAGGCAAGAAAATCTCAGTACAGTGCATTTTGTTCAAGTGTACAGAACCTTTAACATGACTTGCTGTCATCAATCTCCTCTTTAATCTAGGGTTAAAAAAGGGATTCATGAATGTATCCTTTTAATGCTAACTTTACCAGCAGGAATTCATTTATTGTATTAGTTCTGGGTCATGCAATAGGTTCATAGTTTCCAGTAGCGATTATAGGGATCTTACTGGTATATGGAACAACAGGAATGTCACCAAAGTTGTGGAAAGTTTCATAATGAAATCCAAAATGACATGAAAGAAAAAAAACCCAACACATATACATAAATCGGTGGAATGGAAAATAGAAGCAAAAATGTTTAATTGCCTGGTATTGTAAAATAGAAATGGAGACGAAAGTATTAACAATAATCTCTAATTGAGAATAAAATGAACTCCATTTGCAGCAATTAAATGGTAAAACAAAAATTAATTGTGGGAAAACATTTAGACATGCTTTAGTATGTTATTATTGGGAATTAGGAATTATCAGTAGAGTTTTTTGTATATTTTTTAGCTTTCTTTAGAAACAGTCTGTTCTACTGACTCTGCGTGCTTTCAGAGGGGCAAAATATCTTTCCCACCCACTCTCTCGTCCAAATACCCACCCAACAGATATCGTATTTTGGCAGACATACCCTAGGTATGTATGTGTTGTACCAGAGGCATGTTATCTCTCAGGTGACTAAATTAATTTTGCTCTCTCTTTTCGCAGTAGGATTCATTCAATCTGGTTTTATTTATACAAAACCTAACAGTCTTGCCCAAAATCCTTGCAAGTTGTTGCTGTTATCAGCAGAAAGCACTAAGCATCTGCAGAGAGGAGTTCTTCTGACTAAATTCTCTCCATGAACTATTAAAGAAGTACAGATTACCATCTTAGCCTTTTAGGTGGACAGAAGTAAACAAATTAATTTCTCCCTACAAAAGTGATGATCTCTCTTGAGACAAGGGAATAACTGAGGTTGGACAGGACCTCAGGTATTCTCTAGTCCAACCTCCTGCATCTGCTCTGACATTACACCAGTTTGTTCAGGGGAAAGAGCTCCAGTTGAATCTTTACAGCCTCCAGGGGTGGAGACTATACAATCTCTTTAGGAAATCTAGGAAAAAATTTCCCTAGCATTGCATCAGAACATCTGTTTCACTTTACAACCATTATTTCTTGGCCTGCGCAGTGAGCTTCACTAATGTTGGACCTTCTTTTCTCGTAGAATCGTAGAATATCCTGAGTTGGAAGGGACCCATAAGGATCATCGAGTCCAACTCCTGGCTCCACACAGGACCAGCCCAATCAGAGCAGGTTACCGAGAGCATTGTCCAGACGCTTCTTGAACTCAGACAAGCTCGGTGCTGTGACCGAGCTCCCTGGGGAGCCCGTTCCAGTGCCCAACCACCCTCTCAGTGAAGAACCTTTTCCTGGTATCCAGTCTAACCCTCCCCTGTTGCAGCTTCATGCTGTTCTCTTGCATTCTATCACTGGTCACCAGAGACAGGAGATCAGCACCTGCCCCTTTGCTCCCTTTCGTGAGGAAGCTGTAGGCCACAGTGAGGTCTCCCCTCAGTCTCCTCTTCTCCAGGCTGAACAAACCAAAGGACTTCAGCCTCTCCTCATAAGTCTTCCCTTCTAGACCCTTCACCATCTTTGTTGCCCTCCTTTGGACACTCTCTAATAGTTTATGTCCTTTTTGTACTCTAGCACCCAAACCCGCATACAGTACTTGAGGTGAGGCCACACCAGCACAGTGTAGAGTGGGACAATCACGTCCCTAGAGCAGCTGGCAATGCCGTACTTGATGCAACCCAGGATATGGTTAGCCTTCCTGGCAGCCTGGGCATGCTGTTGGCTCATGTTCAACTTGCTGTTGACCAAGACCCCCACGTCCCTTTCAGCATGGCTGGTCTCCAGCATCTCATTACCCAGTCTGTATGTACAGCCAGGTGCAGAATCCAGCACTTGCTCTTGTCAAACTTCATGCAGCTGGTCATTGCCCAGTTCTCTAACCTGTCTACATCTCTCTGCAAGGCCTCTCCACCCTCAGTGGAGTCAACAGCTCTTCCCAATTTAGTATTGTAAGCAAACTTGCTCGGAACAGCTTCTAGTCCCACATCGAAGTTGTTTATGTAAACGTTAAAAAGAGCTGGCCCTAAAATGGAGCCCTGGGGAAACCCCACTAGTGACTGACCACCAGCCTGATGTAACCCTGTTTACCACAATTCTTTGGGCCCAACCTGTCAGCCAGTTGCTCACCCATCGCATTTTGTTTTTGTCAAACTGTATGCTGGACATTTTGTCCGGAAGGATACTGTGAGAGACAGTATCAAAAGCTTTATTGAAATCTTAAAAAACTACATTGGCTGGCTTCCCTTGGTCAACTATATGGGTGACTTTGTCATAAAAGGAAACTAACTTTGTTAAACAGGACCTTCCTCTCACAAACCTGTGTTGGTTGTGACCAAGGACTATGTTGTCCTTTAGGTGTTTTTCGATAACTCCCAGCATAATTTTCTCCACAATTTTACCAGGCACTGAAGTGAGACTGACAAGCCTCACCAAGGCTTACCAGGGTCTTCTTTCTTGTCTTTCTTGAAAACTGGAACAACGTTTGTCAGCTTCCAGTCAACTGGGACCTCTCCAGATTCCCAAGACCATTGAAAAATAATTGAGAGATGTCTCACACTGACATCAGCCAGCTCTCTGAGGACCCTGGCATGAATCCCATTGGGTCCCGTGGACTTATATTCATCCAGGTGGAGCAGCAAGTCCTGCACAAGTTCTGGGTCAGCTGGAAGTTTATTGTTATCATAATCACGGTCCTTCGATTTGGGCCATCTGGCGTCCCAGAGCCCATTGGGGAAGACAGAGGTGAAGGTGGCAGTAAACATCTCTGCTTTGTCTACGTCCCTGTTTGTAAGGAGACTATTCTCATCAAGTAACAAGCCAATATTCTCTCTGGTCCTCCTTTTGGTATTAACGTATTTAAAAAAGCCCTTTCTATTGTCCCTCACAGTACCGGCCAGCTTCAATTCTAACTGAGCTTTGGCCACAAGAATTTTCTACCCACAAAGGCGAGCATCAACCCTGTAGTCCTCCCACATTACCTGACCTGCTTCCAGCGGCCATACACTTTCTATTTCCACCTGAGCTCTAGAAGAAATCCTGTTCAGCCAAGCCAGTCTTCTGCCCTGCCTGCTTGACTTGCAGCAGTTTGGAATCACCTGTTCCTGAGCTCTTAGGAGGTAGCCCTTAAAAAGTGACCAGCACTGAGGGATCGTGATGCCTTCAAAAGCAGTTTCCCAGGGGACCTTACAGAGTAGTTCCCTGAACAGCCTGAAGTCTGCTCTCCCCATATACAGGGTTGAGGTTTTGATGGCAGTTTTCCTCCTATTGCCAAAAATTTTAAGTTCTACCACTTCATGGTTACTATGGCCAAGACAGCCACTGATCACCATGAGACCTTCTCTGTTCATGAGTAACAGATCTAGGAGGGCACCTTTCCTTGTCGGCTCCCTTAATACCCGTACCAGGAAGTTATCATCAAGGTGTTTCAGGAAACTCCTGAACCTGCTGGTATCAGCTGTGTGGTGTTCCCACTTGATGTCTGGCATGTGGGACAAGGGCCATGTTTCTAGAGGCGTCTCTTAGTTTCTTAAAGAATAATTGATCGGTGGCATCATCCTGCCTGGGTGGTCTATAGTAGACTGACACAATGACATCCTCCTTATTTGCTTGTCCCTTAATCCCTATCCAGAGGCTCTCAACCTTGTTGTCGTCGACTGACAGCTTTGTACAGTCCAACTCCTCTGTTACATAGAGTGGCAACCCCCCACCTCTCCTGCCTCGTCTGTCTCTTCTGAAGAGCCTGCAACCATCCATCACAGTACACCAGTCACAGGACTCTTCCCACCACATTTCACTCATGCCAATGATATCATAGTACTAGGACTGAGCCAATGTTTCTAGCTCTTCTTGCTTGTTCCTCATGATGCGTGCATTGGTGTAGAAGCATTTCAGGTGTGCTTCAACTTACTCAGCACCTCGTGGAGCACACTGAAGAACCTCACTAGTATACAGCCCCTCTGATTGTGACCTGACATCTCATAGCTCATCACTGACTATGTAGTTACACTTCACCTGGGCTATTGGTCTAACCCCCATTAAGGAAAGGTTAGATGTGGTACTTAGGGACGTGGTTTAGTGGGTAATAGGTGGTGGGGGGATGGTTGGACTAGATGATCCTTGAGGTCACTTCCAACCTTAATGATTCTATTCTATTCTATTCTATTCTATTCTATTCTATTCTATTCTATTCTATTCTATTATCACTGACCTGGTGCCTCTAGGCTTATCTCTGGCTACCCTGATTCTATTCCCTTCCCCCTTCAGATCTAGTTTAAAGCCCTCTCCAGAAGCCCTGCCAACTCCTGGGCTAGAATCCTTTTCCACCTTTGAGATAAGTGCAACCCATCTGTCGCCAGCAAACCTGGTGCTGAATAGACTGCATTATGATCAAAAAAACCAAAATTCCACCAACGGCACCAGCCTCTGAGCCACACGTTGATCAGTCACGTCCTCTCAGGTATTGGGGAAATTTGCTGACTTTTCCATCACTATTAATCACCTACCCAAAACAATGCCAATTATAGCAACCTCTTGTCTGCAAAAAGGAAAAATACAGTACAGTTTATGTAAGATTTCATACAGTAATGCAGCAGTGTGGTACCCTTTAAGGGAAGTTGAGGTGGGAGCAGGTGACAGCTTGGCAGGCAGGGCAGTGCTCTCACAGACAAGGGGTCTGCCCCACACTACCTGAGGAAAAGCAGAGCAGGGCTGGTGATAACAGCCAGGGTCAGCCGCAGCCCAGTGCTAACCAGACAAGATCATAACCACAGCATAGGTTGAAAGTCAAGCCAGAAAGCCAGTTCAGATAGGCCAGATGTGGTATATGGATAGACATTGGCATGTCTACAGCAAAGATCAGGCCAAGGCCAAGGCCAAGTGCTTGAGCGGCCCCAAGGCACAGGACAAAGATCCCCAGCTAGCCTTCCTCACACAGATCTTCTCCCAGCAGTCTGATTCATGGTGACTCGGCTGCACCATAGCAAAGCTGGGCTTGAGCACTGGTAGATATAGCTCAGGTGGATAAAGGCTGCAGAGTCTGATGGTCTGCTTAGTGCCCTAAAAATAACTCAACGTTTCAACTATTTTTTTTGCCTACCATGACGTCGTCTTTGCTGATGAATCTGTTACTCAAAGAATGAGGAAAAGGTATGTTCGACTGAGTAATGTGCAGTGTCTTGAATGCCCTACTGGTTGTTTTACTGATGTCCTGTGTACACTGAGGTGCGGATTATTTACGTTTCTCTCACAAACAGGTCTGCAGTGGAGAAAATTGTATTCATTTGTTTTGAAAACTGGGGGAGAAAATCAATTTTGTTGGTTATGCTTTGTCTGAATGCGCTCACACAACCCCAACGATTAAGTAGCCAGATATCAGTTTAAGAATGGAACTATTTCATTACCCCTTAAATGCAGACTGGATTGTATTTTGAAGATTCTAACCCAAACTAATTTAAATCACTCCTCAGTTGTTTATGTCAGAAGAATAACAAAGAAGTATGTTTCTTCAATGAATGATAAATCAAAGGATCTAGTAAGGCTTTTCATTTAATGTCCCAGCCAATACTTGTTTCCATTAGTCACTGAGGAATAAATGCTCCTTTTCAATTTGTTAGCACTTAACAGTTATTACTCGCCCTAGCAAAGAGTGGCAAACTGCAAAGAGGGAATATATAGTTCATTCTTAGTTATTTCTTATTCCAGATTTCTTTTATTTTGTGAGTATTAAAAAACTTGAGAGCATGCAAACTCAGCACTTTTTTTTCTGTTAAGCTCTATTTACTCTTTGAGATGACATAAGTACCATGTTCTGCCCTAACCTCCATTGTAATAGCAAGTTCAGTTTTACTTTGAGGTGTGTTTAAAAAGGGGGAAAAAAAAAAACCAAAAAATCCGTAAGATCATACAAGCTGATTTTAACATACTATATTTCACATTGAATAGAGATTTCAAGTTAAAATTTCTGAAATATGAGTAAATCTTATGCATATATTTATGTATGTTTGTATGTATGTTTCTAGTATGTATGTTTCTAACTCCCTAGGAGGGAGTTAGTTGGTTAATGATTTAACCCTAGATAGGAAGAATTACAGGTTTTGTTCTCCCTATAGAGATACTTTTTATGTAAAATTGAACTTAATCTTGTCAGACTACAGTGTATTTCGAAAAACTAGTTATGAACTTTAAATAAATGCAACAGAACATCTCTTGCTCTATTTTATGCACGTTGCCAACTGATTTGCTTTTGGGGATCATTAGGATTTGTAGTTTGTTTAATTTTGGTAAGTCCTGGTCACAAAGCAGAATTTGTCTTCTTGTCACCACTACAATGCCTCAATCAGCGGGGTCAAAAATAACGTGTAATATTGTCACTGCAATTTAATGACTGATAAAAATGAACACAAAGACTAATTATTACAATAAGGCCTAGGATTATATTTTGAAAAAACAAATTGAGTTTGTTCTAAGAATTTCTTCATTTTTATCCTGAAATAATCTTTTAATCAACACTCCAATGATACCTTTAGACATCTTAATAATATTGAGTGGGATTCATTAAATCCAACTCTTAAAATTAGCTATATTGTCTAAGTTAATTACGTTGGCTCTTTCTGTAGACAATAGAGAGACAGATTGACAAATACAGACCTCTGAGACAATTCATTCCAGTAACAGAGATATCTGTGATTGCTAAGATGTTGCTTATACCTCTCCATTGATTGCAGAAGGAGCCTTAATAGCTTAATTTTGGTCATCTGCAGTACATAAAAATTTAAACATAGTTAAGCTTTCCTAGCATATTTATTTGGCTCAGCTCTGCTCTGTGTCCAGTTTGTGGACACAGTAAATAATAAGAAACAGTGGACACAGTAAATAATAAGAAAAATAATCTTTAATAGTTTTGTGTAGATTATGTTTTCCTGATATTACATGTTTGTAATTTGAAGTATCTTTGACAACATATTGAACTCTGCAGTGTGTATTATGAATTTGAATGAGCATTTTCAACCATGACGTCTTCAGCTGATGCTAAACTCCAGTTAAATTTTGATGTCTGATTTTTCCTTCGTGGCCAAATTTATTTTCTAAATCTTAAGTAGTGTCCTGGTTTCAGCCGGGAGAGAGTTAATTTTCTTCCAGAAAGTCAGTATGGGGCTGTGTTTTGGATTTGTGCTGGAAGCAGCGCTGATAGTGCAGAGATGTTTTTGCTGTTGCTGAGCGATGCTCACACAGAGCCAAGGACTTTTCGGCTTCTCGCACCGCCCTGCAGGGGGTGCACCGCCGATGGCAGGGGGTGCACAAGGAGTTGGGAGGGGACAGACAGGACACCTGACCTAAACTGACCAAAGGGATATTCCATACCGTATGACGTCATGCTCGGTTTATAAGGGGCTTGGGGGGAAGAGGAAGGGGGAGCAGCAGCGTTCAGAGTGATGGTGTTTGTCTTCCCAAGTAACCATTACGCGTGACAGAGCCCTGCTGTCCTGGGGATGGCTGAACCCCTGCCTGCCGTGGGCAGTGGGGAATGAATTCCTTGTTTTGCTTTGCTTGTGCCCGCGGCTTTTGCTTCACTTATTAAACTCTTGTATCTGAACCCAAAAGTTTCCTCACTTTCGCTCTTTTGATTCTCTCCCCCTTTCCAATGAGGGGGACTGAGCGCGTGTTTATGTGGTGCCCAGCCAACGACTGGAGTAAAACCACAACAAGTAGAAAAGTTTTAGTTTAAAAATTCAATAAAAAAACAACAACAAATTTTTAAGTTTTGAGATTTTACTTGTTGCAGTAACATAGAAAATATCCTGTCACGGTAATTTATTCACTGATAGTATGTATCGATATCAGAAGGGTTATATAAAAATAAATTAAAAAAATAAACTGAGAATTTTTCCTTAGAATCTGGATATTTTTAAAATTATTGTGGAACGAACTTAACATTATTCATCCTTTCTAGTATATTTTATCAACAATTACAAGGGTGCTTACAGTTCTTTAATTGGAGACAATGAGAGAGATGAGACACCTGAAGGTTTTATTAGAGCCTTAGAGAATACAATTGATTCAAAAGGAGAAAAAAAACTGAACACAATCCCCCAAAGTCCTCACAGATGTACCCAGAGTAGCAGGTTCCCCACCACCTCTTAACAAAAAAATATTAAAGACCACGTGATGGGTTAAGAAGCTTAAATAGCTGGAATACAAGAGATATGAAAAACCTTGGATAACAGGAAAAGGTGAAAGAAATAGGGATATAAATATTTTGGAAAGAAAAGCAGAAGACACTGTTTCCTTCAGTTTTTGCAGAGAATAAATATTTCCAAGACAAAGACACCTTGCTGCATTGCCCCCAGGGAATGTACCGGTGTCAAGAGACTTTATATAAAAAGGCCTGAGAATAGGACAGAATGGAATGGAATGGAATAGAATAGAATAGAATAGAATAGAATAGAATAGAATAGAATAGAAAATAGATGTTGCTGAGATGAGATTAAAGCTATATTTACATAGCTGTGTCTTTTAGCTATTGAGCTCACATTTTTTCTCAGCCATGGGATCAGGCAACAAATCAGTATCTAAAGCATGCTTTGTGAAATGAAATAAGTTAATCTAACCAGTAGGAAATAATTCTTTCACCATTTTCATTGTCTGGACCTTTTCAACTGTCACTTGAGCCATTTTGAAATAAAGGGACAAGAACTGCACACTATATTTAAGGTGCGGGTAAACCATGGATTGATACAGTAATGCAATTATGTATTTGTTTTATTCTTTATTACTTTTCTGCTAATTCATAACACTGTTTTGCTTTTTTTGGTCCCCAGTGAATATTAAAATGATGTTTTCATGGAGATACCTTCTCTTCCAAAACTCCAGGTGGTGGTTAATTACAGAAGACTGTTGGTAGAAGATTATAGATGTAGAGAAAAGAAGGGTCCATTAGCTTTGCTGCTTGCGAACTTGAAGTCTAGGACTAGGCAGCACTTCTTCAAGAGCCACAAAGTATTTCTAGGTGCTGGAACTGAAGTTGAACATATGCTAGAGATTTTTACATCTCAGTAGTGGCTGTGATATAAACTGTCCATCTAAATAGACTAGATGGGCTAGTCAGATGAGCAATCCACATGTTTTAAGGCCTAAGGTTTGAGAAATGGTTGTTTAACAGTGGGTTTCTGGTGCCTTGGTTCCTATCTAGATAGAGTAGTATTTAACTGGTGAACTATAATTCATAATTATTACTGAAAAAAATTTAAAGTAGCAAGGTCTTAAGAAGTTTTCCTTATACAAAAGGACAGTATGTGACAATTTTTCTCACTTAAAAAAAAATTAGAAGGGAAAAAATTGATCCACTCTTCTCATAAATATTCTGAGAATTTAATTTTTAAAATCATATTTACTGCACAGCCAAAGAAATGGAGGATCAATATATGAAAAAAACTCTTTGGAGGCTTAGCATTAAGATAGTACTTCATAGGCAGGTACGATATGCTTTTATATATACACATTTCCACTATTGACCCAGAAGAATTCCAGATTAATTATGCCAGGCAAATCCTAGTGTTCAAACTCCTTTTCATTAATCCTAGCCAGCAGATAAATATACAAGATGGTTGAGTTTTGGATACTGCAGAAAGGATTACCTTTAGCAGTTGCCCTGATCTTTTGTGGTGTTTGCATATGCTGGAAAGGGCTCTACACTCTGCTAAGTGAACAGAAAAGTTTCCTAAGAATTCATTTCTCAAGCTCCTTGATTTTTGATTCAAGGTCATTGATTCTATCACAAATAAAACATATTGTGGGGAAATATGTGCATGCAACTTCTAAAATATTTTAAAGGAAATAGCAGAAAATGAGGCAGAGGAGGAATACAGGTGCTTTATAACAGTTCTGCAATGAAACAAAGAGAAGTGAAAGAATCATAAATGTGGATTTTTCCAAATAAAAAAAGTAATCTTTTGATTAGATTAAGAACAACTCTTTCCGAAATTCAGATTTCCAACAGACCTCTACCCACACAGTCTTCAGTACCTCACCTGCTCAGACTTGGGGTTCAGAGAATGAACTATACTGACTTGTACCTTCCTTCTGCACTTGCACACAGCAGACAAGTTTCTGTAATTTGGTTTTATGCAGGGCTGTTCAGGACAAATGAAAATGTCCCCTGATAGGCTCCCTAACCAAATAAACTGCCTATTTCCTGAATAATGATGAAGAATTGCCAAGTCCAGTCCTTACCTAGAATGTGTTCCTGCTTCTGTTAGGAACCACTTGCAAGTTGATTTTCACAAATCTGTTTTTGCTGAGTGTGATGTTAGGTCTGGGTTTTTTTCCACACATTTAAGAAATCTGAAGAAGGTAAAAAGGAAATGTATGTGGCATGAAATATGTTCTGACTCTGAATAATTTTTTCACTTGCCAAAAACCCTGAGTTGTTTTTTAATACTGCATCAATAACTTTCTTCTTCTTTTTTTTTCTTTTTTTTTTTCTTTTAACTTTTCTGTGCTTTAGTATTACTTGCTTATAGTGAATCTTGCAGCTGGAACTTCAGCAACCAGGGATTTATTTAATTGTTAAACCTCGATATTTTTATTGATCTTCAGGTAGCTTTACCACATTTGCTTATTTCACATACAACATTTGCACCTCTTCATGGAAAATTAGAGTGATAATAAAGGAATAAATCTTAAGTTTAAAAAGATTGTTATTTCAGCTATTTACATAAAATCTGTTTTTATACTTCTATTAATTTCAGAGGAGCTAACCATATGAGGTCCTAGCTAATCCCATAAGTGTTACTGTACATAGAACCAAAAGGAAAAAAAAGTCAATGTGATGGACAGATTATGTAATCAGTTTATCTTTAAATATGTATGCACAAAAGATCTAAGTGTATTAAGTTGCATAAATAACCTTAATTTAATAATTTTGTAGCTTGAATACTTTTACTTAGTGGTCTTAAAGTTCTTAAGTTTTTGTATATAATAATGGAACTCACTGAAATGCCACCAGCTTTTTGGAGGAACATTTTCTCTCACTAAGTTTAAAACTCTGATCATTTACACCGAGGAATAGTGTGGCTGCATTGTCTTGAAATTAGTTCAACAGAACTATCAACGGATATTCATTATTTTAGGACCAGTACATTGGCTTGATAACATGAGTTAAAAATTACCTCAGCATGTAAGTATATGATACATACTTAAAAATTTAGTGGAAAGATGGAGCGTTTCATCATTCATTATACTAATTGATAGTAGGCATCAAAAGCAAGCAAAAACCGGGCCAAAATTAAGTAAAATATGTGAAATTTGCTTCTGCTGGAAAGCATATGGAAATTAGTGTTTCCAAGAAGAAAACACTCTTCTTTTACTACGACAGTAATCAAAATCTAACTGAGAGGCCTGACATTTTCATGATTGCAATTACTGTGTATTCAGTATCTGCTCCATTAATGTAGGATAACAGAAGAGTGTAAAGTATATTTTTAAAATTATGTATAGATTTGTTTCAAAATGAAACTTGCCCAAATTTTCACGAGTACTTAACAGAAATAGAAAAAAAAAAGTAAATTTGATTTTTTCTGTTAAAAAGTAAACTAAATTAATTTCTGAACAACAAAAAAAGAGCTTTGTGATTAATTTTGGTTTCTTTCTTCACTTAATATCAACACATGACAGTATAAAATAATGTTTTACCAATTTGAAAAGAACATTAATTTCTCATTTATTCATATAGAACTGTATTATTACAATATTATTTAATACTTACTTAGCAAGCATTCCATGATTTTAGTTGAAGATATAAACATTATCTGACATCAGAATGTAATCATTATTTTTGTCAGATTGTTGCTGAGCTCTGTGTGTTTGTATGTGTATGGGTGTGTTACATAGAGATCTTTCTGTGAGGGCTGCCACCTAATACTAGTCAAGCCAATAAAACTCACTGTGTGGTCCTGGGACAGTGAAATGTATACCCCCAAAGGAGTCACATTTTGAAGACGTTTCTTCTTCAGATCTTTTTTCTTCCGTTGTTCTCTTTGACAGGCTGACATTTCTGACCTTCTTCAGCCTTCCAACGAAGCCCTGGAAAACAGCAATTATTACAAAACTGTTTTAGTGGTGTTCTACATTTTTGCCATTACCAGTACCTTATAATATTTTTTTCTTATTTCCCTGGGATGTGCACTCCAGCCCATGGTTGTGTGGGTTACTATTCTAAAATGTCACAATCCAGCAGCAGAAGGAGGATAATTTTTGATGGCAGACCAGAATGGGAGGGACAATTACCAGAATGAAGATGCAGATTTGAGAAGTGCATTGCAACTGTATGTCATGGCCTTAGATTTTTTCTTAAAGATAGAAAATCACCTTCAACTGAACCAGTTTCCCATCCTGGAAATGGAAATCTGGAATTATCCATGTACTAGCCATCAGAGAGTTAGCTAGGCTGCCAAAGGTTAATTAAATGCAAATATAATCGCTGAAATCCTTTTGCCTGTTTTTATCTAGTGTTTGTGACTATGTTGGAAAGCAATTTTATTGACTCTGGCCCTTACTTTATACTTACAGAAAATAAATTAGATTTTCTTTGTGACTATGTTTGGAGGACATGAAAAGCTCTCAGCTGAGAAAAATCTGCACGCACTGTTTGGCATACTCAATCCTAGAAAAAAAAAATTAAAAAATTAAACAACTTATATATAATTCTGAAGCAGTGCCATCCCACCTCCAAGAAAACAGGGTTGAGGAATCTTCTATAATTCCATGATAAGATCAATATTGACACAGTATTAAAAGAAGTTCAAAAAAGCAATAATCCTTTTATATAGCTTTAAAGGTGTCTTGGAGATTAAAACCAGTATATTTTGCCATGCTTACTCAGGACTTTTTCGACGTTAGGAAGCCTTAAATAGATAACACTCCCTGAGGATAAAGTTGAATGATGTTTCTCTTTTGCTTTGCAGTGTCTGTGCAGAGAGGAAAACTTTCAATATGTATGTATTCTCTGAGTGATACACAGTTCTTCCAACACAGATTTGAAATACACATATAGATATATATGTGTCTTTGTTGGTGGTTATGTTTTAATATACATAAGTTGAAAGATAAAGACAGTAATAATTTCCAGCTTTTATAAGAAAAATCTAAAATATAATATCCCCTGCACAAAATCGTGATGGGCTATTTACAGACCTCTAAGTGGTCATTTTCTCAAATGTCAAGACTTAACATCAGCTTCCACCTACAGACATTTTAGAAAGCTATAAATTTTACACTTAGAGTAGAAAAAAATTGAGGTAACACTGAATATATTAATAGATTTTAGAGGTGTTATATCACTATGGAATTGGGTTATAATTCAGGATTTCAATGTTTTTTTACGAATAGTCTCTAAATTTTCATCAAGAATAGTTTTTCCTCATTTACTCAATAAGTAGTGGAATAAATAGAATAGAATAGTATTGTACAAGTACCCCTAAAATGAAACCCACATATACAGTTTGGCACTGGAGTTGGAGTTTGTCCCGGCTGACTATGGAAAGTTATGCAATCTCTGATAACTCCTGCATGCCTAATTCAGCTACAGGCATTCAAAATTCTTTAAAAGCATACATCTTATTTATAGTTTGACCCAGATTCTAGTAATATTACTTAGCATGTTACTGACACAGGGCATGGAAATATCTTTCTAGAGGAAAAACGAACGGAAATTATGAAACAAACACCAAAAATGCACTACAAAAATGGGGTACAAAATGATTCACTAGAAATATTTAATTTTAATAAAATTGGTATTTTATTTCTGGGAAATAAAAAAAGGCACACACAATAGTCTTGGGGTTTTTTTGTAATCTTTTGAGAAAAGCTTAATATTAGAAAACTTAGATTTAGAATTATATCCTTCATAAATACAAGCTCTTCAGATATTTTTTCTCTGTGAAATGAGCATCACTTTATCAATACTAAAGAATATACTAAGTGCTGGAATTCCTATGACATTCCTTATATTGTTTCATGGATGCCACTGAAGCTGTGCAGATTTATATTGGCCAAAGTGCTCGTTTATTATTCTTTATAAGACAGCTTGCATGTGTAAGTGAAACACAGAAATGATGAATAGCACATTGAGTTCAAGAGTAGCTGAATTTTGCCTAGTAAGAATATTGTCTCATCACTGAAAGCAAGGCTGTGCTCATTTACTAAAATGTGAAAGCATTTCTTTGGGTCTATACTCTTTAAATTATCTTGTGTTCTTACATCAGCGTCTATTTGCACTTGGAGGAATGCAGCAAGTTTATGCATCTTTTTATACACTGGACAAAAGTGGCATGGTCAAGGTATGTCAATACAGGTCACAGATATTCATCAAATTCAGTAACTTCAGTTCTTTTTGACTAATTAAATTCTCAATGAGGTGCACATGGAGACAGAAGTCATAAGTGAAATTTTCTTCAGAAGTTTCTCTTTCACAGAGACAAGCAGTTTCAAATGCTGCATATTTAAATTGGTTTTTGAATCCCTTGATGTTCATGAGAAGTGGAGCAGAATTAAAGCTTCTTATAATTTTTCCAGGAAGAGTTTAGTTGAAAACTACAGGCAACGTAGCTAAGAAAAAAGAGTTTATGTTTCATAGATAATCAAAATAGTGAAATTTCAGAAGTGAAGTTTGCCAATATTACATGAGTTTTCTTCCATGAAGAAACACTTTCCTAGAAGACAATGGAATTTTTTCTCTAATAAATGAGTTAAGAAAAACTAAAACTGTGAATATTTAATACTATAGCTTCCTACAAAATAAAAAGTACAAAATGAATGTGTATTTGATCACAGAATGTGTTGTTAGGATGCTGCTGTTAGTATCCCTGAAAAGGATAGAATTCATATATGTCTGGGTTTTGTGCATAAGTAAATGTAGCTATATTACATGTACAGAATCTACTGGAATATAAATTCTTAAGGAATGTAGGAGTTTATTGTATTTGTGGTATCTATCCTAGATTTAGAAATAAAACAGAACTTTTACTATAATTTGGTTTGACCTATTGCATGATGTGACACATAATTCCGGTTGAAGAAAAAATGAATAAAGTTTATATTCCCTGCAGAAAATGAGCATGTTTTTCAAACAATATTTCATTTCTCTCAAGACTTGAAGTAACAGAGAATTCATCGCATTTCTTGGTAAATCATTGCACTTCTGTGATCTCTCCCACTCTAAAAATTTGCATCTTACTATTAACCAGAATATTTTTTTCCACTGTAAATTTTAAATGTTATTTTTAAGATGTTCTTTTTCTTAGATTAAAATGCTGCATAGTCTCAGAAATTTCCTTTCTACATCTGCATATGCAAAAGTAGTTCATAAATTACCTCTAAATTTTAACTTCTTTATTGGGAAGAAAGATTTTGGCAGTTTCTTTCCATTACCAACCTTGATCAGAGGAGATTAGGAGACAGTACATTCTAGGCAATAGATGTTAATAAAGGAAGTGATATTTGTCTTTCATGTTGAAGATTTTCAGATGTGTCTGAATTTTCTCAGATGAATTCTGGGGGGCGAGGGGGAGAAGTGGATTTTCAAAAATAAGCAATATCATTTATATGCATCAACTCTGTGCAGGAAAAGAATCTAATTATTTGAGGTCTGCTGCAGAGTTACACTGACCCTGTTCTATGATTGATTTCATTGCCATTTGCGCACCAATAAAGAAGCTTTTTTAAAAAAAAAAAAACAAACAACGCATTACTGTACTCTATTCTAAACACAGATTTAAAATACCTCACTGTTTTCAGTGAAATATAGGGAACAAAAGGCTTATCTGTTTGCAATGCAAGCATGTTCTGGTTGTTAACAATAATAAAACCCTATATACTTTAAAAAAAAAAAGAGGAAATTATCTATAGACTTTATCTATTTATATACTATATATATTTGCATGGAAAAATGAAGAAGGAAAAGGGAAGGAAGAGTTTGAAGACTTAACATGTCACTTTATGAACCTGGGCAGAAATCACATGTGGGAAGATAATTTCCAGCGGAAAGGTGAAACATTTATGCTGGAAGTGTACCTTGTGGTGTGTACCAGAGTGAAGTGTACTGGAGTGAAAACCTTGCTCACTGTTATGGTGAATTTCCTATTAACACCATAAGAGTTGGACTTCAGTCTGTGTGTAAAATGGATTTTATTCTTTCACAGAATCCAAAGACGGGAGCCATCTCACAAATTTCACCTTCCCCAAGGTAACCTAAATACATTAACAGCTGCACGGTAACATGAAAACAGGTGGTACAATACAGTATCTCATAGTTAACAGACTGTTTTATAGAACATATGTCCAGCCACAGTTTCATAGCTCTATATAGTTGTCATGAGCCATGAATTCCACAAGAAGAGATCAGTACTAGTCTAATCACACTCTTGTTTCAACAATTTTGTGATGCCTTCAAAATATTTTACTAGCACCAGCCCTCCTCATCTCCACATTCCAGAATAGCATTTGGTTTTCAAAATATGGCAAAATAAAGATGGGCTTCCTTTCCTTAGTTACATAAAGATATGAAAACTAAACAGGTATGCAAATCACAAAGATAAAAATGGCAAACGTTATGAAGAGAACTACAGGAAGAGAAATGATGCATAGATGAGATTAGAAAATTTAACAAGAAGAAAAATGTATATATCTTACTTTTTTCTGTTTCTTTTCTACTGATACGGAATTGCTGTTCCTTCTTTAAGTGATATCTTGCAATTCATAGTCTGACCAGCTTATTCCTCCAATAGCTACATTTTTTAGTTATCACATGCTTTTTTTTTAAATGAATATTGTAATGAATGAAATTGCTGAGTCTGATAGTCACTATACAAACCAAAGTTTAAGCTGAATTGTGTCTAAATGTTGCAGGATATATCCCAAAGAGCAGTCCTTAGAGTTTGGACTCCTCTCACTAGTTCTGGGGACAAGATGAAACACAGTGCCTCTATTAAGCCAAACAAAACCTAATTTGTAGGGTAATCTCTCCTGGACATGAGCCGGCAGTGTGCCCAGGTGGCCAAGAAGGCCAATGGCATCCTGGCCTGTATCAGGAATAGTGTAGCCAGCAGGAGCAGGGAGGTGATCGTCCCCCTGTACTCAGTCCTGGTGAGGCCGCACCTCGAGTGCTGTGTCCAGTTTTGGGCCCCTCACTACAAGAAAGACATCGAGGCCCTGGAGCATGTCCAGAGAAGGGCAATGAAGCTGGTGAAGGGTCTGGAGCACAGGTCTTATGAGGAGCGGCTGAGGGAACCGGGACTGTTTAGTCTGGAGAAGAGGAGGCTGAGGGGAGATCTTACTGCTCTCTACAACTACCTGAAAGGAAGTTGTGGTGAGCTGAAGGTTGCTTCTTCTCACAGATAACTAGTGACAGGAAAAGAGGGAATGGCCGCAAGTTGTGTCAGGGGAGATTTAGGTTGGAGATGAGGAGAAATTTCTTCTCAGAAAGGGTGGTCGGGCATTGGAACAAGTTACCCAGAGAAGTGGTGGAGTCGCCGTCGCTGGGTGCATTTAGAGAAAGGTTGGATGTGGTACTTAAGGACATGGTTTAGTGGGTAATAGGTGGTAGGGGAATGATTGGACTAGATGATTCTTGAGGTCTCCTCCAACCTTAATGATTCTATAATTCTATGATCTCTTCTGACCCAAGGGTAGCTGCTCACTCATAACTGAAATGCTCTCAGGTTTCATAATTCGTTAGTTTCTTTTACTGTATTCTTTCTACCCCACCAGAGGCTTGTGATTATGTGATGACAATTGCTAGCCACAGTGGCAACCCTCCCATTGAGTGGGATTCACTCTTAGGTTCCTCTTTTTGTCTCTGTGTTGTCCAAAATTTTTTCAGAATATGTTATACTTGAATAGTGCTGTGCAACCAAATGTACTTCATATTCAACTAAGGAAGCTAGCTTGCAAAATAAGACAAAATCAAATATACATTTAATTAAATGTGCCATCCAGAGGGACCTTGACAAGCTCGAGAGGTGGGTCTGTGCAATCCGCATGAAGTTCAACAAGGCCAAGTGCAAGGTTCAGCAGATGGGTCAAGGCAATCTGAAGCACAACTACAGGCTGGGCAGAGAATGGATTAAGAGCAGCCCTGAGAAGAAGGGCTTGGGAGTATTGGTTGATGACAAGCTCAACATGAGCTAGCAGTGTGTGCTTGCAGCCCAGAAAGCCAACATTATCCCGGACTGCATCAAAAGAAGCATGACCAGTAGGTTGAGGGAGATGATTCTGTCCCTCTACTCTGCTCTCGTGAGACTCCACCTGAAGTACTGCGTCCAGCTCTGGGACCCCCAACGTAAGAAGTACATGGAGCTGTTGGAACAAGTCCAGAGTAGGGCCACAAAGGTGATCAGAGGGCTGGAGCACCTCATCCTGGAGAAGAGAAGGCTCCAGGGAGACCTCAGAGCAGCCTTCAAGTATCTAAAGGGGGGCCTACAGGAACTATGGAGAGGGACTCTTTACCGGCGAGTGTACTGATAGGACAAGTGGTAATGGCTTTAAATTTAAAGGGAGGAGATTCAGATTAGATATTAGGAAGAAATTCTTTACTATGAGGGTGGTGAGGCACTGGAACAGGCTGCCCAGAGAAATTGTTCCTCAAAGTGTTAAAGGTCTGGCTGGATGGGGCTTTGGGCAACCTGATCTAGTGGAGGGTGTCCCTGCCCGTGGCAGGCGGGTTGGAACTAGGTGATCTTTAAGGCCCTTTCCAACCCAAACCATTATATATTTCTATGAAATTATTTTCTCTCAAAATATGAAGTTGAAAGAAAACACTTTAGGATTCATTTTGGTTCATGGCAGAGCAAGAAATATCAGGGTTTGAAATTCCATAAAGTCAATTTGTTTCATTAGTTGAAACAGGTACTTCCATTTCTAAGCCTAAAAAAGGTTATTTTCTTTGAATTCTACCTAAGGACCTGTCATGGTTTAGCCCTGCTGGCAACTAAGCACCATACAGCTACTCGCTCACTCCCACCTGTCAGGATGGGGGAGAGAATTGGAAGAGTGAAAGTGAGAAAACTCATGGGTTGAGATAAAAGCAGTTTAATAGGACAAACATACAAAAAAAGCTGTGGACAGCACAATTTCTTACCGTCTGAAGTCAATACTACTCAAGGTTACCAGCTACCCAGCCTCCCAGGTCACATGCACAAACAGAACAAGACAAGGAATTCATTCACCACTTCCAGTAGGCAGGCAGGTATTCAGCTGTCTCCTGGAAAACAGACCTCCATCACACTTAACAGTTACTTGAGAAGACAAATGCTGTCACTCCAAACACCACAGAGCAAGGCCCCCAGTCGCCGTGCTAGGCTCCCAACTCACACGCCTCCCAGCCCACCACCTCGTCAGAACATGACGTTTTATGGTATGGAATATCCCTTTGGCCAGTTTGGGTCAGCTGTCCTGGCTGGGTCCCCTCCCAGCTTCTAGGGTGTCCCCTGCCTTCTTCTCAGCAGGACAGTATGAGAAGCTGAAAAGTCCTTGACTACTTGGCAACAACTAAAAACATTAGTATGTTATCAATATTATTCTCATCCTAAATCCAAAATACAGCACTATACCAGCTGTTAGGGAGAAAATTAACTCTGTCTCTGCCAAAACCAGGACAGGACCCATCAGAAGGCATAAGAAGAAACATAATAAACAAAAAAACATAGCAGCTGTGATTATTCTGCATATCAGTTTATATTTTCACAAGGTCAGTATTTTCAGAGCATTGGAATGGTGGTATGTTTTTGTTGTAGATTTCTACTTCATAAGGATCCATTTAAATGTTACTCTTAGGTCAAAGTAGTTACAAGAACACCAAAAGCCATCTGTTTTTGCCAATGAAAGTTCAACTGGATGGTGCATTTATCTAATCTAAAGATTGTGTCTGCTCATGTGATCAGTTTTAAGTAGATGAGTGGAAGTAATAACCTGCATAAACTCTTGAGCAATCCACTTGAACTGTGGAGTTATCTGGCATGATACCTATGAGAAATTAAGTTTCCTGGATAAGTAACAAAGGAGTTAACAATCTTGGGAAAGACCGGGAAACATGATCACTCCAGGTCATATTTTGTGTTGCCAGCATTTCTTGTGATGCCATTTTTTTGAGTAATTTCTTTTCTTCGCTTTTGTAATCACAGTAGCAAAACCATGTAAGCAAATAAGACCCTGTCATTGCATCAGGGTCATTGGTTTGTGAAATATTGAACAAACGATGATAAAACTTTGATAAACACTTATAATTTCAACAAAATCCTGCTATTTTCTGAATTGTGTTAATAAGTGGTACATTTCAACATTTACAAAATTAACAGTTGTACTTATACCAAAGTAGTACACAACTTCTGCATTTCTTTCTCAAGACCTGAGGGAACTAAAGGAGGCTTAAGTATCCTTTATGAAATAAGCGGCAGTTCACAAAATTAAAAACAAACAAACAAACAAAAAAACCCCAACAAAAAATAACTAACCAACAACAGAAACAGACCTCACACCTTTTGTATTCATGAAGAAACCGATCTTTTTAATAGCATTATTACCTTGAATGTGAAAATTACCTGTAGATATTATATCCATGACTAAGTACCAAACTGAGAGTATTTTCTTTGACAAACTTTGAATTTTCTGCTCTTTTTACTGCATATTCTAAAAGTTATTAATATTAAATAGTAATTAAACAATTAATTAACTATTAATTAATATTAAAATTAATAATTAATACATTCTAAGAGGGGAAAACTGCAGTTTATTTACTTTTGTGGTTTAATTTTGGTGTATAATTTGTTTCCTTTTAAGGGAAATATTCCCAATTTCTTTCAGTTTAATGTCTACACTTTTTGAATTTTTTTATTTATGTCCATTTTGATGAAGGGATGACTAATGCTTCAAGCTATATTCCAGACAAAATAACCAAATGTGTTTATACAAAAGACCATTATTACCTTAGTTCTATTCTCAACAGTCAAATTCTGGGGTTTTTAAATTTATGGTTTTTTAAAGAGGCAATTAAAAAAGAGTCTTGGGCTTAACACCCATATGTCTTTAGGGTGTTAACAGAGATAGCTTTGTTGAGATGAAAATTTCGTGCCTGAAATTATACCCCTCTTCAAAGGAAGGATTTAGTGGATTTCAGCCTACACTATAATCTCAAACACAAAGCCCAAGAAAGTATTTCATTAGAATTCTTTTCGGCTTTTAAGTTTTATCAGATTAAATGAACTTAGGTTTATTACTGTTGTTGTTTTAAGGTCAAAGAAAAATTTCAGTTAAGGTCGAAGTAAAATTTTTCTAAAAAAAAAGTCTTCATTCACTATAGCTAAATGTATATGGAGGAACCTATATATTTATTTTCCTGCATAGTAATGGCTAGATTTTGACAGCTAAATTTTTTGCTTTTAAAATTAGTTTAAACAGAAAAAATTTTTTTTATATAATTCATTTTTGCATACCATGGTAGTGATTCCTATATTGTGAGTTGCCTATTTCCAAAGTAAATCTAAATCAGATATAATGGACCACCAGAGTTTTTTAACATAAACCCTTGATACTTGAGTATGTGTGTATTGTTAACCAAATTAATCTGACTTTTTAAGATGTGCCATCACGAAAAATGTCACCTTTTCTCCCTAATACTTGAACAATGCTCTGCTCTATCTTGCAACTTCTCCTAACAATAAAGATGCAAAGAATATGTCTATAGATCTGTGTTTGCCATTTTGTTTAAATTTGCCAGTCGATGCATTTCGAATGTTGAATGGAAATAATTTCCAAAGGGTGGAAATTAAGACAGAAAGGTACAGTGGTAATTTTTATGCCTATTACATCTTTTAACAGGCCACAGATGCATACTTATTTGTTTGTAAGATGGGACTTCTTGCAGAAACATTGGTAACCGTCACTCAAAGACAGTCAGCGTGAACGGGCAGCCTGCACTCAGGCTAGGTTCAGGGGACTTCAGACAGCTGTTTTCTGAGCTGTGGGCATCTCACATCCCATGGGCATGGATGTGCAGAACTGAATTAGCTCTTGTCTGAACTTTCAGCCGAAAGTATATTAGAATGCAGACAGCTAGGAAGAGAAATTGCCCCTTATCCAATTTGATACAAGATACTAGAAAGGTTTTTCTTCTAAGCGTAGCTAACTGGGCTACACAAATGTTAGCCAAATCTATGCCAAATCTACAGTTCAGAATTTTACTGCTTGGTTAGTTATAACTGTAAAAAAAAATTTACATTTCTGACCATTGTAAGAATAACAGAAATGCACATAAGACAAAATAGTAATTTTTATCATGTAACTTATCTCTTTTGAAAAAGCAATTTACTCAGTCATCCACAATATACTATGACAAGAGAAGGATAACAGAAAAGACTTTGTAGACTTTAACTACTAAGAGACTACATTCTTCCAGCATTATCTTTATGTGATTGAAGATATTGAAACCATGACAACGTTAACAGCATGAAAAATATAAACTCCACATTTAAAAACTAGCTAAAGCTAATTTAAAAATCTAAACTCACGTCGCTTCTCTTTAAAATACATCCCCACTCCCTCTCCCAAAAAAAAAAACACCACTCACCTTCATGCACATGTGCAGAAGACTGTGAATATATTACTGTATTACCGTTAAATGTATTTAAAATGGTTAAAATGGGAAAAAATGGTTAACATTGATCTTTGAGAATGCTTTCTGCTGGTTCCATATTTCTCTCAGTTTGGATGAAATTTCTCTCAGTTCGGATGAAATGTTCAAAGAAGCCAGCAGCTTCATAAAATGCTAGCTAGCAGAGTTTGAGTCCCAGAGTGATTATTTATATAATCTATAGTGAAGAAAGTAATGTTTATAAGTTTGGAAATTATATACTTTCCACACATATTTACCCTCCTTAGCTTTTCTTTTTTTCCTTTTCAAAATTCATGGCACATTAACATATGCTTGCAATTTATTTTCTTTCACTTATGTAGCCAAATATACTGCGTGATTACATCAGGGATGTATTTTGCCAAGAAAGGGAAACTGTATAAGACATGGCATTAATGGGAAAATACAACTTCTTTATAATCATAATAATATATAATAATATATTATATTTTTCCTTTTTGGACACTTTCTTAAAACACTCCATAGAATTATCATGCAATTTGATCTTTTGCCAATTTGTCTCAACTGACCAGGAACCATCTTTTCCACTCCCGCTCTTGTCTTGAATGATCATTACTTGTAAGTCTTGGAGTTGTGATCTGCAAAACTAGGAACCAAAAGTAGTCTGGGAAACCAATTTCCTGTAATTCAGCATATATTTTAAATCAAGAAAAACCTAACAAAAAGCTACTTAATTCTTCTGTTTTCTGTGACCTATTGAAATTATGTGAAATATTTCTTGTACTGTCATAAAAAATGAGAATTTTAGATATGAAGTGTCAAGTTTTTTACAAAAATTATTAGGCAGTTCTCAAGACCCTTGTGAAACTAACAAAAAAACTTCACTGACTTCTCAGTACAGAAATTTCTACCTGTATTATAGAAAACATATGAAACAAATGGTTTCTCTGCACTAAAATGCTGCTTTAGAGAGCCTAATTTGTTGCAAATCAGACTAAATTAGAGTTTAAAATGAGAACATTGCTACCTTGCACCTCACGTAACAATGCTGTATCCTAACAGCATGTAAGCCATCACAAGATTTAGAGCTCAGCTCAATCAGGGACAACAAAATTAGAAATAAATAGGGAAGGATCAATACAAACTGTTGTCTGGCATAATGAAACAGCCCTTAGGTAGAAAATCTATTTTATTTCTTTCTCAGCAGCTGTACTCTTTGACAATCTCTGAGCCAGTCCAGTACACAGGAAGGTTATTTATTTTATTGAGAAAAAAAAGTGGAGTTACATCTTTTACATTACAGGAATACTATTTTGTTGATCAATAAAGTGGTTAAACAGTTTTTATTGTTAAAGATACTTTTATTAACACTGCTGTTATTTAATATGACATTAAGAATTACCTTGTTTTATGCTGTATGGCAATCAATGCTTAGCAGGAAATGCCATCCACCATGTTTTTATGCAACATCAGAATTTGTGCCAGATGTTGTTGAGCCATTCTAATAATGACAGAAATAAAAACATTCCTTATATGACTCAGTATCTGATGTTGAACGCTCAGTGCTTATTCCTTTCTATTCTTTTTTATTTATGCCAAGGTCTATGGAGACACTTCTCTGTTCATATTGAGATTTTAAATTTAGAAACATGCCCCCCTCACATATTTTTGTGCCTCTCTTCCCGTGCCTCCCTCGGTGCTGAAAATTCCGCTTCTGCAGATGCACAAAAGTAGCTGAGTTAATAGTTAGGGATGCAGACCATGATTTCAAATCTATTTTTATGGGTATTAGGGTGTTCATAACACCTTCAGCTGTTCTCAAGGGCATGAACTTGGCAGTCTGACCTGGCCCTGTAACTGCACTATCAGATGTCTTTCAAACTTGTGGGGATTCTACTCTCCCTTTTATATAATATACTAATGTGAGAAGCTTTCTTCCATTTTCGCTTCTGCCAGAAGGCAATTAAAGCTTAACTCACCCAAGAGTACCAAACAGTGCTAAATTTGAGCACCCTACACCACAGAAACACAGAATGGTTGAGGTTGGAAGGAACCTCCGAAAGTCATCTGGTTCAAACTGCCTGCTGAAGGAGGGTCGCTGTCCTGGTGTTGGCTAGGAGAGAGTTAATTGTCAGCAGCCAGGCCAGGTGAGGGGGCTATTCCATACCATGTGACAGCATGTCCACCATAAAAGGGGGGCTAGCCCGTGATGGGTGGGTTGGTGCTGCTCTGGGGTGGTCTGGGCTGAGCATCTGGTCCAGAGGGCTGTTCGTTGATCAGTAAATTGCTCTGTGTTATCAGCTTTGTGTACATCCCATTACAAAGTACTGCTGTTGCTGCTGTTGTTTCCCTCTCCCTTTGTTGGCCCATTAAACGGCCGTTATGCCAACCTGAGGAGGTTTCTTCCACTTTGTTTTTCCCATTCTCTTCCCTGTCCTGCCGATGGGGAGGGGTGATCGAGCGGCTGTGTGGTGTTCAGCTGTCGGCTGGGGCTGAACCGTGGCAGTCACCTAGAGCTGATTGCCCAGGACTGTGTCTAGATTTGTTGTTTTTAATATCTCCAAGGAGACTCCATGATCTCTCTGGACAACTTGTGCCGGTGCTCAGTCATCCTCACCGTAAAAAAGTGTTCCCTGATGTTCAGAGGAAACCTGTGTTTCAGTTTGTGTCCATTGCCTCTGGTCTTGTCACTGGGCACCACTGAAAAGGGCCTGGCTCTGTCCTCTGTGCACCCTCCCCTCAGCTATTTATATCCATTGATAAGATTACTCCTGAGCTTTCCCTTCTCCAGGCTAAAGAGTCACAGTTTTCTCAAGTTTTTCTCATAGAAGAGATAGACCAATCTCATGAAGTCTCATTGTCTTTGTAGCCCTTTCTTGGACTCTCTTCAGTATGTTTGTCTCTCTCTTGTACTGGGGAGCCCAGGACTAGACACAGCACTCCAGATACGGCCTCACCAGTGCTGAGTAGAGGGGAAGGATCCCCTCTGTAGACCTGCTGGCAATACTTTGCCTGATGCAGCCCAGGATATCATTAATCTTCTTTAACACAAAGGCACATTGCTGGCTCCTGGTCAACGTGGTACCAGGAACACCAGACTGTCTTTTGCTCAGCTGCTTTCCAGCTGGATAAAAGATTTCCAGCTTTTTTTAGTATGGAATAGCCGTGTCTTTCAATTTCAAATCCCATGAGGTGGAGTGAATTGTATTCAGGTTTCTTCTATTATCTGTGAACGCTTAAATCTCTGCAGGGTTTTAGTCAAAGACAGAATAGTAAAATGGAAAGGAAGAAGTACAGCTCGAACAAAAAAAACCCCAAAAAACAAACACCACCACCCCCCAAAACCGAACCCCAAAAAAAGCACATGAGTTTCCAAGCACACAAAGCACCCTGTGTTTATAACTGCGGCATATAACACCACAAAGTTCGGAGTTTAAAATATGTCCCATTTCCTTTTGACTAGCTCCAGAAACTTCACAGTATATTTTATGTCTTGTGGCATCTTGTTCCAGCTGTGGACTATTCTAGATTCTATTCAGATCTGTCTCAAGTCCAGAGATTTCATAGCTCATTTACCCAGATAATATATATTTTGAATAAAGTTCCAAGGGCAAGATATTCGAAAATAGGATGTTGCACCACTACCACATTGATACATTAATCCTTTTCTTAGAATTACTTCATAGAGTTTAAATAAATCATTAAATGCTTGACATTTATGGCTTAGAACTACCATAACACCCATATTGTGAAATCTGCTTGCAGTGGGGAAAGATGACCATCTTTATTGTTAATTCTTTTTCCAGTAAAGTTATGCATAAGTCTTGAGGCAGATGCAAAATACATTAGCCAGTCAAATTCCCCTTACCACCACCACCAATATCTGAAATAAATACAAGGAACAATACCTTTTGTAAGATTTCATAAGATTTTGATAGTAATCAGTCTTTCTCCTGCTGGAGCAGATTCAATTTCTTATTGCTTCAGAAGTGACTATTTTAATATTCAGGTTGCTGTTGTTCAGAAGTTTAGAATATGTTTAAGTTATGTGCATTTGTTAGATTAGCAGCATTAAACAATCTATCTAGCAAATAAAAAAAAGACAAGTTTCTTAAAGGAAATGAGGATGAGTATAAAATAAATTGCTATAGGTGTTGATTACTTAGCATACAACGATATGATCCTGAACTTTGCAAATACAAACTTTTAGGCCAAAAACTACCAAAAAGATGACATATTTACATCAAAGACTGTAAAGACAGTTTTCATGTGCTTGTTCTAACCTTTTGAGCTGTGTTTCAATGAAAGTGCTTGTTTTAAGTAGTTCATATTTAATAAAAATTGCACAATTGGATTATTCTAGAAAATGTTTTTGCCAGAAAAGCCCCAAACCCACAGTCATATTCATTTAAAGTTCTGATTTGGTCTAATAATTGGCTGGCTGCAATTTTTTTTTGATTCTGTATAAATTATGTATCTTCAATTATGTTATCTAAAAAATCTGGATGCATTCTACTTTTTACTGCAAATGCACAGGTTAGAAAACAACAATATCTGATACTTTTAGAATCAGATATTAAGAGCATAAAGTAATATGGCCAGCAGCAACAAATTATTTTTTTTCTGCTCTTTGCAGAGTCATTATAAAAGAAAAGAAAGAGTGCATAGTAACTGTTTCAGCTATAGATTTGTGATGACATAATACTTCTGCAACACCTCTGTTGTGGGTGAGAATGGAAGCCATCTGCCTAATTTTCATTCCCTTAGCAAAAGCCTGCTGAGATATCACCTCTTCTTCAGCTACTCAGAAACAGGCCACTACTTTCTCTGACTTATCAGCCACCATCTGCTTAGAAATCTCATCGGTTTGTCTGTCTGCTTGTCTGTTTGCCTTCCTTCCATGGAAATGGAAAGACAGGAAAAAGCAAGGAACAATATTTCTCAGCACTATCTCAAAAATTTTTTACCAAAAATTAGAAATCTAAATGGCTAAAACACTGCCTTTAATTTATAGCTGCAAATGTATCTCTTGATTTAACACTAATTCTATGTGATTAAAATGTGTTGTTAAAGCAGTATGTTTTTATCATTTACTATACTTTTGCCTTACGCGTTTCATCGTACATCCTTTCCATCTCAAGATTTTAAGTTTTCTGTTGTTTCACAATGGCAAGGTTTTGGGTAAACTTAAAAGTTATTTCATATTTAATTTGAGGAATTTTTAACATATAGTTTTAATTTTTTTATCATTGATGTTTTACAAATTTTGATTTCTGTACAATTATTATTTTTTTAATTTAAGAATGTGATAGAAATTGAGTCCAGTGTTTCCCACATGAATATGATTTTTTATCCATTCAACTGAGGAATGTGATTTAATATGGTCTGGCTTTGGAATTTTAATTTTTTTTTTTTCCCCTAGTATATTTTCACATGAAAAACTTTTCAGGAAAGCAGTAACTGAAGTTTAGTGAAGTATACTCTGAGTACTCAAAGACATTTTTGGGGAAAAAAAAAAAACTTAAAAAAACCCCAATAACGAAACTCAACAAAAACAAACCCTGTAAAAAGGACTGAAAATAGTGGGAATGATTTTGAAAAGGTACACAGTAAACTGCAATTCTGTCATCAAGTGGTAAATTGGAAACTTTTATCTCTCAACAGGAAGAGAAGATCAACTAAATACAAACACAGCGATTTTACAGATAGAAAAAGAAAACAATACACAATTAGATGATTAAGCACTAAAACTTGCTTATGGGAAATACATTTTTTATTAATATGCGTCTAATAATCTTTGAAATCTGACTTCAAAAAGGCATAAGTAATATATGTGCAAATAGAGATAATCCAGAGTTTCTAAAAATACAGTGTCCAACATAATGAACACTGAAAAAAATGTATTTAGAATTAATATTAATTCTGGTAGTTCTAAATATTAGTGACCTTCCAATGAATGGAAGCTGGTTTCAGGTTAGCTCTTTTATAAGCACCTTCCACAATATTTTTCACATGTTCTCCTAATGCAGCTGGCAAAGACTCTTGATGGAGACAAATCACTGGACTAGATTGGTAATCTAGCCCTGTATGATAATCATACATTCTTCACTGGGATAAATTTCTATATTAATGCCTATTTTACAATGCATTGATTTTTTTTTCCTTCAGAAATTTTTATTTACTTCTTCATTAAAGACAAAATCACAATGCTACACAGACTGCTTCTCTAACTATGTTGTGTTGTTTTTCTTAATTTTTAAGCTTTAATGATAAAAATAGTTGGGTCTTTCACAGATATTCTTTGGCACTTTTCACCCATTCTCCTTCATTCTTAATGAGAAAAATTATACTCTATAGAAAGATAATACTGATATTTACAGATTCATCTCTCAGATTTATCCTTCACTGTTCCTCTTTCAACCAATGTCAATGTATTTCTCCACCCTATGCATACGTATTTTCCCCATAATTTGTGTAAATTTGTCTTTTTATGAAGGGTGGCATGATGCCTAAAGTATTTGCACGCACTTTGTAGTGACCTACAATCTTGCTGCTGTCATGGGAAATTTTACCTCATTCTTCAAAATTAAAGTTAACTTAGTAATTTTTTCTTTTGAGATTTTTAATTCAGCTGCAGTATATTTGTATTCCTTTGTTTTGAAGGACAGAACCTTTCCAGGTTCATAAGACCCTTTTTCTTCTTTCTTCTTTGATGACATTCGTGTTATGTCACATTTTAAATTACAGCCTTTGCTCTGTCCTGCCTCTCTCTTAAATATATTTAAAACTCTCAATAGTTTACTTTCTCAGTTTAATAGTTCAGCACTTTTGTGATGTCTTTTTCTTAGTTTTACATAGTTGTTATTTAGAGGTTTTTAGAGTTCTTTTGATCTTGTGCCTCACTTTCTTTTATGCAAATTTTATCCATGCTTTATAACATACAGAGAAGCCTCGTCTATGCTTTTTTTTTTTTTTTACAGTTTTGGTTATTTTTAAAATTCAATACATTATATCTTGACATTTTTTACCCTTCAGGGTGTCAGAAATTCTGTCATAAAACAAGAGTGTTTACAAAGGTTGCCATTCTAGTAATTTCTCATTTTATTTTCGAAGTGAACACATACTTGTCTTAGCAAAACACTTGATTAGAGATGAAGATTTAGAATGCATTCTCACTATCATCAGTGACAACATCAATTTTTTTTCAGGTGGCTTACTAGAGTGAAAAATACTCAGACCAGAATTTTGTCATGATAGTGTGAATTTTATTTTTTCCCCGTTTTATGATTATAACCTGATGACAGAAAATTCATAAGCCAGGTGTGAATACTTGTAAAGAGATAGTGTATTATCTTTCCATTCAAGGATAGATTATTTTTTAAAATGTTTTCTACAGCTGAAAAGGAGGTTGTTGATTTGTGCATAAATTGTTATGTAAGGTATTTACTTTTGATACCTATTAGCATTAGCAGGAATTAACCAACCTGCTAAAATAGGTTCTGATTTTATAATCTGTTTAATGTAATAATAAAAGTAGGGTTCTGGACAAGGCAGCTGAGACACGGGACTTTACACACCCAAAAGAGATGTCACCCTTGGGGTATCTAATGGCAAGGCTGGCCTTGGTGTCTGAAACTGAAAGCAGCTTTGAATAGTGTATGTTTGACGTTCAATGTTTTTATGCACTGCACATTGTGGAACTGTACATCTGGGTTTGATATGATGGGTAAAACACTAAATTATCAGTTTGTAATTTGAATGCCAAATGGAGATAGGGCAGTAGTAGTTGAAAATTGGATACTGTCCACCCACCTTTCAACACTGTCACAGTAGATTGCATTTGCAAGTTTTATAACTGTAATAAAGTTGTATCTGTCTGACCACAACTTAATATCTGTATCTATACTTTTGGATACCTGACAGTTACAAAAAATAGTTGTCCTTCACATTTCAAACGAACTTAACCTACTGTAATTTTTCTTTCTGAATGCAAACATCAAATTTTTGCTCACGGCTCAGGTTTGTAGGTGTTGCAACGAAGGACAGAACAATGGAAGCCATCAAATTAATGATGTGTTATCACCTGGTAACATGAGAAAGGTGTAACGTTTTTAATACTGGAGACTAGATTAATGTCATTTCAGCCACAAGGAGCTGGGAATCAATTTCAATGCTAATCAGTGGTTTAAAGAATAGATTAGTAATGCAGTAAATGCTATTAACCTTTCAAGCACTGCCACTACATGAAGCTTCCTGCAGAGGCATAAAGCAGTGTGCAGCTGTGACACAAACAGAACAAATACACTACAAAGAAGTATTGAAGATTTTCTTGGTCTATTTTATGGCAAAACTATGCTCTGAACAAGTTATACTTGAAAAGTAGAAAATACTACCTTTTAAGAAAAAAATCTCTTTTCTAATAAAATGTTTATTTATGAGTTTTCTGTCATATGCAGCAGCATCTAAACTAAATATTTTGTACAAAATATATAATATCAATTGGCATGAAGTTTTCTTTCCGAAACATGATGTGTTTTTTACAACTTCATAGTGAAATGATGTATAAGGAAATGTGTATGTGGCTTTGAAAACTGCTGAAACATATTCTAACATATTATTTATGACTTTTCTCATTTGCATTAATGGAGATGGTGCAGTCAGTACAGACAGGTACCATGATCATAGTGTTCCTCTTAATGATATCAGCAAAAAAGAAAACCACATTCTTAAACTTTATAATAGTCAAGAAAAAATAATATCCTTTTGCATGAGACCACAAACTCCACTTGTACTGGAAGAATTGGGTTTCTGTCTGTAATGATCTCCAAGACTTATGCTCTGCACCGCTGGAAAAGAGCAGGATCTAAACAGTGGTCACAACCAACGCAGGTCTTAGAATCTTAAAATATTTGGTCTTATCTGTGACTCATTGAAGTCTGTAGAAAAGCATGCAAACATCTAACCATTTTAAATACTTTTCCCACAGCTGAATAGATATGGACTAGAGAGGGTGTACTCATAGACAGGTATTATTCATTAGTTTTGATATGAACTTGACAGTAGAATACATGTAAAACATTCATGCAATATTTTCTGTTATACTCATTAAAAATTGTTCTCTAAGTACTAAAAATATTATTCTGATATCAACATTTTAACTCAATTATCACCTAATTTTTAATTCCCAAAAAGGTATGTTATAAGGGTATTTTGTAACAATACACATTCTATGTGTAAGAAAGTTCTGTGACCTTGTAGAAGAAATTAGAAACTTTATTTCCCCTTGTATAAAGGTATAGTCCTTGGGAATCTAAAATTTAATTTCTGCTACTCTTTTATTCACTTTTTAATGTTCAATCAGAACAGTGAGATGATGATACATGTTCCCCAAGCTGTTTTAGTACTGGTATTCCATCATTTTGAAAGCATTGTTGATACAATCAATGATGATAAATGATTCATCTCACTTAATTAGGCTGAGGAAAAAGTGAGATACTTCAAACAAAACTATTTTACAAGTACTTAATGCTTAGACTTTCCTAGTTGTCTTCATTTTTACATATACTAGCATTGCTTCCCATTTCCATTATGGCAGACATAATATTTCATATGTCAAAGATTTAAAAAAATATTAAAAAAATTAGTCCCTCAAGTGCAGATTGTTCCCAAAGCATGGTCTGTAGTTTGTTTATATTTTTTTCCTCTGATGTAACTGAAAAAATGTTATTTGGTTTGTTTTGCTGCTTCAATTAAATGGTCATCATAAATACCAACTTCATCAAACACTCTATATATTTAATTGGAGAAGATTACAGGTTAGAAACAACAAAAGAAATGGTTAATGATGCACTGGCACCTAGACTTAGGTTTATAAAGACAGATAACACCCTTAGTGGGCAAAGGTTACCTTGTGTCATTATGTGAATTATTAGCCTTTAAAAGATACAAATAAAAATCAGTCATACAAACTTCATGACTTCTCTCAAAAAACAACTCATGACATGTGAAAGAATAGCCCACAAATTGGAACAGAAAACATTGTACTTTAAGCCACTGTTAAACCCTCTTTAATACCATAAAAACCCTCTTTAATACCATAAAAAAATCAACTAAATACAACATGGGTGTTTACCACCACAGAACACGTATTTCCTCGGCGCTGTTCATGTCTTCATTGGCACCCCAAAAATCATAAGGCATGCTTTTCTACAGTCAGCAAAGCCATGCCACGAATGGTAGTGATAATATGAAATAGCCATCAATTTGGCAAAAGTTAAATGTGTCTATTTTGACCAGTTAAAGAGGTATGCAAATCCCTCTTACAATTAAAAATAAAATGGTAGTAGCAATAAAAAAGAAGTCAGTTGTCTGAGATCATGCATCTTCAATTAAAAAGCCTCTTTGAAAGAAATGCAAAGACCCTGGAATTGTTAACTCTCTAATTAAGAATTTATAAAAATAAAATAATAAAGTGAAAAGGATGGTGAATTGAAATAGATAGAGATACCCTGAGTACAGGATAAATCCTTGGCAAATAGTGTTGCAGGTTAATATTGCTTATTTACTACTTTATTATGCTCATACAAGACAGCACAAGACCTCGGTTAAAATACTGAGTTCAATCCAGAGTAATAAATAGTTAGAGTAATAGCAGTGGTATTAGAGAACAATACAAAAAGAGTTATAAGGCAAATCTATTTTCTTTAGATATATCAACTGGATTATTAAAACACTGTAAATACAGAGACAAGATTATCCTGGAATTCTTAGATTCTAATCCAGAATGGGATGAAAAAAGTAACTTTAAAATGCACCTGATAAACTCAGACAGCCTTTTCCCAGACATGCTCATAAATGTAGGGTCTCCTCCATTATTCGTCCTGGTCTCCAAAAGTAGAGTGTCTTACTTTGGTTTGGTTTGGGGTTTTTCACCAGCTTCATTGCCCTTCTCTGGACACGCTCCAGGGCCTCGATGTCTTTCTTGTGGTGAGGGACCCAAAACTGGACACAGTACTCGAGGTGCGGCCTCACCAGGGCTGAGTACAGGGGGACGATCACCTCCCTGCTCCTGCTGGCCACACTATTCCTGATACAAGCCAGGATGCCATTGGCCTTCTTGGCCACCTGGGCACACTACTGGCTCATNACCTGTCCAGGTCCCTCTGCAGAGCCATCCTACCCTCCGGCAGATCAACACTTCCCCCCAGCTTGGTGTCGTCTGCAAACTTACTGAGGGTACATTCAATTCCCTCATCCAAATCATCAACCAAGATGTTGCAGAGGATGGGCCCCCACACCAACCCCTGGGGAACACCACTCACGACCAGTCGCCGGTTGGATTTGACTGCATTCACCACCAATCTCTAGGCCTGGCCATCCAGCCAGTTTTCAACTCAGCGAAGAGTGTACCTGTCCAGGCCATGGGCTGCCAGCTTCTCCAGGAGAATGCTGTGGGAGACCGTGTCAAAGGCTTTGCTGAAGTCTAGGTAGACTACATCAACAGCCTTTCCCTCATCCACCAGGAGGGTCACCTGATCATAGAAGGAGATGAGATTGGTCACGCAGGACTTGCCTTTCACGAATCCATGCTGGCTGGAATCAGTCACTCTAATCATGAGCTACTAGTGATGTTTTCCCTGTTTTAAGGTAGTTTCTTTACATCTAGATTTACATTCAAACTCTCAATAAATTTTGTCTCTTGTTTTTTTCTCCTTTGCCTAAAGTAGAGGCAGACAGAATGCCTTTGCTTGCACGAGAGATGTTATAAGGAAACCATTTTTCTCTAGATCTTCATATTGTTATTTACAACTATCTTATTTTATCTTTATTTATGTATTTTTTACTTAATTACTCTTAAGTAAGAGTCAAACTAGAATTTCTCCTTTTAGTTATATTTCAATACTTTTCATTGGGCTTACTCAGAAAAAAACATTATAATTGTTTACTAACATTTCATATGTGGATTGTGTGATTCATCAACTGGTAAATCTTATCTCCTGCAAATAGTTTTTTTTGCCATCGTTTTTAATATAGATTCCAAAGTTACCAATACTATAACATTAGATCCTTAGCTTGTGTTACAGATATCTGGGAACTTTAGGACAGTGAAGTGATGACAATACAAATCATGGCATAAATGACATAAAGTACACATTCTGTTAATTGTTTTTAATGACAGTGATTCAGAACTATATTATGCACTGATCCTCAATTCTTAATTGCTTGTAAACTGCCCCAAACAACTAGGTTTTAAACTTGCTCTTCAAAAGGTTCCTTTCAGTTTCCATATGATTTGTCTAAACATTATTTGTCAATCAGAATTTTTCTTCTGAACAGATAAAGCAAAAACCTACAATAAAATGCTAAGAATTGAAAGTATAATTCTATTGCATAGAAGTAGGGATTATGTTATATTACCTTAATGTAAATGCCAAGTAAGCTAATGATAATTATAGATTATCACTGAATTAAATAAAGACAGAAGGTGCTGCACAATTTGTCACAGGAAATCAGTGGAAATAGAAACAATATGTCAAAAGCAAAAATAAGCTCAGTATTAAAGAGAAGACATTTAGCATGGTAAGGCCACAGGCATTACATGATACTGATATGCCTTAAGGTACTGTGTGGATTTTAAAAGCTTTATGTGATGCTGTTCAGTATTACATGAGTTTCTCCACAGGAAAAACAGATACTACAGAGCAATTCCATGGATTTCAGACATCAGTATGTGTTGAAGTCTTAATGGATGGTATTTACCTTCTGAAGACGAACATTTGCTGTTACAGTGCGATCCACCTGCATTCGCTTCTCAGGTTTATCAACAGCAAATGAAGTTTTATATAGAACTTAAATGAAAGCATATTGGTATAAAAAATAGTCGAATGTTTTGTGGATGACTCAAAAAGATTACTGAAGAGTTGATGCAGATTAAAACAAATACAACCTCCCAAAATTCTCCCACCTTCCACTTTGCACTGTAAATTGAGTCCTTAGAAATTAGAATCATGAGAAGATATTTGACAAACTTAATTTTAAATTTAAATCTAATAATTTTAATCTAACTAAGGTCTTTAAGATATTCTTAAAGAATATTCTTAAAGAATATCTTAAAGAGTGACAGTGCCTGGCAGTAGAAAAAGGATGATCTTGGTTTTAGGGCACTAAACTGGACTTAGAGGGGATTATGTTTGGCTTTTTCCTTACCATAAGCTTCCCTAAAGAGTGACTGTCTCTGTCCAGGGTTGTGGAGCCTTGGGTCACTTGAACTAAATATGTGTAATTATCACAAATAATCACAAATTAACTACAAATATTTTCCTCAAGAAAAAGCAGTTTGTTAACTCTTACAAGATGTTATGTTTTACCTTAATGTATTTCAATGTAAGGTATGGATTTCATTCAAACCCTGTCTACATCATTTAGTGGATTTGCATCAATTTAGTAGATTTTCAATTACGTGCTAGGAGATGTTTTACCAGGAACAGTCTCAAAGTGAAGCTTTCTCTGAGATCTGAGGTCTTACTTTAGGTAAAATGGAAGGAAATTCTGCTGCTGGTAAAAACTGCTGAATTCTGAAATCCCATTGATAAAAAATACAAGGTGCAAAATGCAGAGAAACATTTCACATATCAGTGGCAGGAGTGACTGAAAGTGATTGCAGCTGTGCCCATTTGCAGTAGCTGAGACTCTGGCCCTTTTCACTTTTAAAGATGAGTACCAGGCATTAAGATTTGTGTAATGCTATGTATATACATTCTAAGCTTAGTATTAACTTTTAATAAGAACCTTGTATAGTTCTATTAAACTAAGTAGAACACCAGAACATTGATTATTCCACTATTCTCTTAAATTGTGTTTGTAGTCTGTTCATGAGTCTGACCATTTGTACACTCTTAATGCACTCCTAATGCAACCAGGAATGTCAAAATTATTCTTGTAATTTCTGTTGATGAAATCCAATTTCTCAGAAAATATTCTGTCACGAAAAATTCTGAACAATTGATTTGAAGCTCATTCTTTTCAAACTTTTACAGTTTAAATTAACAGCTGCAGGAAAGAAAAACTTTATTAATCATACTGGTAATGATCCTATTACTATGTATAGTCAGTGTCCAACACAACTTGTATTCTGCAAGTATGTGCCTATAGCTATAATATTCTGAACTTTTCTGAATATGAAGTTGGAAACAGTCTCAACTCAGAAACTCTGTATTTCGTGGTTCACAAATCCCAAGTATACCTGTTACCTATTTCTTCCCTTTACCTTTATAAAACTGTGATAATCTCTATGAACAGAGAAAACAAACAAACAAAAAGCTACCATAAGTTTAGATAATTCCTCAAACTGGGAAAGATTTATAAATGAGTAAAAACAATGTGTTTCAGCTTCACTTGACCTACATTGTTTTTTCTCCCTATTAATTTTGTTCTTTGAAATAAAACAAACAAAAAGTAAAAAGAAACCTGTTGTGAGTAATACTCTGACCTGCCAAAAACGTTCAAAATAAGATTAATTTTTTTCTTATAAATGAAACTATTATTTTTGTGCTTATTGAGATATGGATAAATGATCTTTGTATTGATTATTTATAGTCATTTAAGAAAAAGAGATCTTTTCGTAAGAACATACAACTTTTTGCCTTTCATTTTACCAGGCTGATAATTCCTCAGATCTAATAAGGACTAACAAAAACACAGAAAGACATCCTTTTAAACAGTGACCAAAGTTTCTAATCAGTTGTGACCTCCATCAAAATCAGGATACTTGTGTAAGTGACTTTGACACATCTCAAAGGATTTTTACTTTTCCCTTAGCCTTTCTGAAAACTATTCACTATTTCTAGAAGACTGGAAAAAAAAATTAACAATGAGAGAGAGAAAAAAAAAAAGAATCATTAAAAAAGAACATTCTGTTCACTTCCAAAATATCCCTTACCTCTAGTCACCTTTTCTGCTTCTGTACAGAGATTCCTTTCATGAGAGCTTATTTCAACAAGTATTTCAGACTGTATTAGCATTCATAGAATTAGAAGAAAAAATCTTGTATAGATTCAGAAGAAAGGATTTGACTCCTGATGCTTTGATCCCACAGAAACTGTCAGGGGTGTTCAGTGTGAGATCTCAGGAAACCAAATGATTTCATTTTACTAGTCCAAGGTTTGCCACATAATTCCATTTTTTTTCTTTGTTGTTTTGTTGTTGTGTTTTTTTTTTTTTAAGGAAGAGCATAGAATAAAGAAAATATGAAGATAACTCATCAAGCACACTGAAGAATATGAGACACTATGCATCTGCATTTACGATACAGAAATTTCAGACAGCTCGCACCTTCCATGTACCTTCATGAATGTCTGACCAAATTAATGTTATGCCTCAGACAACTGTCTTAAAAGTACCAGTCTGCTGGATGATCTTGTAATCAATAGGTGTGTTCACTGTCTGCTGCTCGGGGGATAGGATTGATGGCTGTCTGTCATGGCTGAGGTGAGACAGGGATGGAAAAGGGGTTAATGTCACAATGAGTAGATGCAAATGGCAATTCCTCCTCCTCCGCATCAGTATTTTAAACTTTGAGAAAATCTAGCCTATATGGTTGGGTTTTTTTTACATTCGGGTCAAAGGTTTTATAAGCAAATATTAAGAATACCACCATGGTATTTGCTAACATGACAAAAAGATTCAAGATCTATCCACAGTAGCTGAACAGGTAATTTGTCTGTGGAACTGACGTTAGTGGTCAGATAAGATTTAGATAAGATAGGACCAAACATCTATTAGTTCTGGTAGTTTTGTTTCACTGAACACCTCCAGAGATAACTACAAGATATCATGGGTTTATGACAACAAAAAGTCAACCAGTTATTAATGTGCACCAACCTCCCTGTGCCTGCCTTTTGTATCCTTGTACTCTCTAGTTTATAGTCATTAGGAATAATTTCCATATTTACAGCTTGTTAACATGCTAGGTATCTAGTTCTTATAGGTTATTTAAATTACTAAATTCCATTAAGTCAAATTATCAGTATTTACCATATTATCATAATTATAGAATTATGTTGACTTCCTTATTAAACAAAATCTTTTCTACCCAGTAGCTGAGATGTCTTAACCTCACCCAACTGTCTTCTGCTTTTTTTCCATAATTAAGAGAAAAAGTCACCACAGCCTCTGATTCAGTAAAGTCTAATTTATGAGAATACTTATAAGAATTTTCTAATGCCAAGTACAGTTATTAGACCTAATTTTTGTGTGTATTATTTCTAAATGCTAAACAAACAAAGAAACAAAAAACCTTCCCAAGATTAATACTGATATGCATGCATATTAGCATTGGCTTTCAAAATGTATTCCCAGGCCATTCTCCACAGATAATTCTCTTAAATCAAGAATGTTTTATAAAATTTTCACAAGACCATTACACAGACTTGGTAGAACACTTTTGTCTTTCCACAATGGAGCATTCTTTGTTTGAAGGATAAAATCTGCATCGTTTATCATAAAACTTTTTAATTTGGGGAGGATTTACAGTTACTATGTCCTATTTTCATAATCCTTTAGTATTTACTGTTTTAAAGGATATTAAGCAACCAAAAGTTGGGGACAGTTCTGAAACTGAACAGTGGGAAATTTAAAAAAAAATTTTCTCTGACTTGATCATTCAGATTTTGTTTTTTCTTCACCAAAATGCTCACACAGTCTAAATATACAGAAAGTGAGCTGACTGTTAAACAGATTTAGTTTAGAGAGAATTTATTTCACATGCTTGGTGCCTGTATGCTCATACCACAAAGTAGACTGCAGTTTTCAAGATCCAATAAGCTGCAGAATACAGATTTCTCTTCTATGGTCATCTCAGCATAATTTTCTCATACTTTCAAAACTTAAACTCTTAATTTGCTAGGAGTTAATATTTGTTATTTATTTAATAAGTTAAACACATTTCCACTTGAGTGTTCCTGCATATTCTATTTGATTATACCTTTTTTTTTTTTCTAGTAACTGGGGTTTTAAATAGATTTATAAGAAACATTTTACAAGGTAGCAACTGCATTGTTTGAATTCTGGTGTGGTATGTACCAGGCTGAGAAGGTTGTCTTCTGAAGTAAAGATAACCTCTAGTTTATAGAAGTACTACTCCTCCTAGCAACTAGCTGAGTTCACAAAGTTGTTAATTTACCAATCCTTATGATAGAACCTTTTATTTCAGTATTACATAAGAACAATATTTGTGTTCTTGCCTTCCATTTGCAGATGATGATTCTGTTCAGAATTTCTACAAGATATCTCGGTTAATCCAGTTAGTGAGTTGTACCCAACCCAATGAACTGGAATGAGGTATCCACACTTGAATATTTCAGAAGTTCATATTCTACTTGGGGACAGTTACTTCCGATAGTGTCTTTAAGAATATGTTTTTAGAAGATATATTTACAGAATCAAACACAGAGTTTTGTGCTAGAGATTCTATGACTATTCAGTCATCTCATCTAGGTGATTATTTTGGTGAAGCAGTATTGTGGGATTTTTTAGTAGATTCAAATTATTTTTCACCATTTCTGGTTGCTACTTGAGGGTCACAAGAACTAGCTATACATCAACAGATGTTTGAAGAGGAAAGTAAGTTTCTGGCTTGTAGCAGGATATCTTTTAAAAAAAAGTCTATGTTCTATAGATATATTCTGAATTATTTCTATCGGCAAAAATGTATTATTGTCTTATTCTTGACAAAGACACTCAGATTTGGGTTGTGGTTTTTTTGGGAGTTTTTTTGTGCTTTTTTTCCCTTCTCACTTAATGGAGATTGTGAATACAAAGATAGAGGTGCAACAAAATGAAAGAAAGGATACAATCATATAAATTATTCTCTCTCCAGTGCTGTGGGCATATGGAATTCATATAGATAATGCATATTGAAGACTTTTTGTTACAAATAGTTTAGTTAACATCCCTTTTCCACAGCCTAATTCCTAAACACAGTAGTCAGCAATAAAATTTTCACTCTCATGAGTTTTAGAAGTAATGAAAAATCTTATATGGTGTACTTTGAATTCATTTTTGGCATATAACTACTATGGATTTACAATAATTTAGCTTGGGTGCTGAATAAGCCTCCCTTTTTCACACCTCACCACACTACTATTGTGAGGCTTAATTACAATGCTGTCTCTTTTCCATTTAAATGTGTCAGAATTTATATTATAACTTTCACACTTAAGCCAGTTAACACTAAATAGTCACGTCATCCAAAACAGTGTTCCACTGAAGCCGAAAAAATTAATTTTTTTTGCAACTAAGTCCAATATCCTGCTGGTTTCCCTTTCCCCCAGGAAGGATATGTTACTACAACCTAAAAACCAAATTGTTGCTAAACATGTAGTTATGATGTGTCAAGATAAATGTATTTTAGTATTTTCTGTCAATTAAGCTTAATAAATAAATATTAACTTCAATTTCTTGAAAACACATTCTAAGCAGTTTAGTATAAGCTAACTGATATTTTAGAATTTTGCAACAATAAATAAGAGGGCTTTTTCTAATGTAAAATTTAGTTTTACGATATTTAGATCAAATTGTGAATCCATACTACTTTTGCTTTACGCTAATTTTTATGCGATGTGTTCAAATCAAATGGCTTCTTATTCAGAATCAAGAAGTTATTTTATTCTTAAGAACTATTTATCAATTATAATAATTTCTCTAATATATGCTTTATTCATTTAGAAATTACCAAGTGGGTGAAGTCCAGCACCCATACAGGTCCCTGATGATGCTTTGGTTTGGAATTTATTTCTTCATTTTAATTAATTACAGTAAAAAAATCTCTAGGGAAACAGATCAAAACAACATTCTTGTCAGGTCTAAAATAGCAGTCCTAGTGGAATAAAACCAGACATATTTAATGGAGAAACATACACCATTGGGTAATATTATTGCATTTTCATTGTGATATACCGAGTTGTAAAAAGCTGCTTTTAATTATTTCCACCTTTTCCTTTGGAAGCTTAAAGATGTTTTCTAGAGAAAAACATTCCTGTGCATATGGTGAACTTTTTCCTGTGTATTTGGCAGCATGCACTTTAATTCTAAATAATTCTGGGTTCTTGGTCAGTATTGCTATGTGGAGTAGAAGTTGAACATTCACTGGGAGCTGCCTAGGAAAGCACTGGAAGATTCGACAGGACTAGGGGGAATGGCTGCAAGTTGCTCCAGGACAGGTTCAGGTTAGAGATTAGGAGAAATTTCATCTCTGAAAGGGTGGTTGGGCATTGGAACAGGTTGCCCACGGAGGTGGTGGAGTCACCGTCCCTGCGGGTATTTAAGGAAAGGTTAGACGCGGTACTGAAGGACATGGTTTAGTGGTTAATAGGTGGTGGGGGGACGGTTGGACTGGATGATCCTTGAGGTCTCTTCCAATCTTAATGATTCTATGATTCTACGATTCTATGATTCAGCACTTGTGCGAGTTTACCTTAAAAACCAACAGGAGTGAGACTAAAGAAGATTCCATTTTCCAAATTACATTTCCAGCTTGGTCAACTAGCTCAAACTCACAATACCTCAATAACTTGGCCAAAGGATTTCACTATGTACATAAGGAATTTTACATCTCCTGTGTGGCGAACCTTCTGGTATCTGTGTGTGAATAGTTGAAGGAAGAAAGACAAAGGTGGCATGAAACTGAGCTGTCTGTTCAGTGGTCTGCCATACACAGGCACCTGACACAGACTCACTATGTTATCAACCAAAGAGCTGAAATACCTGTACTGTTCAAACCCATCCAAAACATGCAAACTCCCCACCCAGGATTTTTTGTCTCTTCTATTCTAGCACAAGATAATCCAATGGAGACTTTCATCTAAAATAAAATTTAAGTTAGGCCAGTTTGCGTTAAATTGCACCCCACTGTAGATGACGGAGAGGATCTCTGCATTTTGTGAGGTTTGGAAATGGGAGCTTTATATGAATTAAAAGCTGGAAATCTTTCCTTATGTTACAAAGTGCATATTGCAAGTGCCATTAGAGAAAAACACTTCTATTTACAGTGCTCTGACATGATAATTGTTAAGGCATCTCATCAGTCTTCTCAATCAAGTCTTCCAAAATCAACTGGCTTAGAACTGAGGCCTGTATTGTAGGTCTCAGAATATCTAGTGTTACAGGATGAAGAATGTTAACAAGAACAACAATGTGGAAAACATGCCAATAAAAATTTAACACTTCAATACTTCTGAAGGTTTTTATTTTTCTATAAAATGTGGTTTACAAGTGGAAAGTAATTATATGGTATAGTATAAATGGTTTTATTTGTATTTCTATGGTTTATATAACCTATAAAGTTTCTATCACAACTCTGTGGATTAACTTATTTATAAAGTAATGTATCATCTGCTACTTGCTGTTTGTCTTCAGATCTGTCTGTCCTGTTTTCTTTTCAATTTACTGAAGCACAGATTTGCTTTTGGTATAAAAGTGAGCCAAAGTCAGTTTTTTAAGTGTTGGTAAGTCAGGAGATAATCCACTCTGGAGCTTGCAGATGCCCTGTTGTGCATCTTTACCAATGGGTGGTTGACTCTTTCCTTTTCAAATTGATTTGAAGTTCACAGAATATCTGATCTCGGTGATCATGAATACAAATGCAGTGAAGACAGGTTTCTTTTATTTTGCTTTGTCTCCTGTCCTAACCATCGACACAACAATTATGTAGAACACAAGGTGTTTTACGTTACAATGTTATGATTTCAAGAGTTCTCACTCACTGCTGGATGTGAGAGCAGTAAAAGCTACCAATTCATAGAAATCAAATATTAATTTAAAATATGCAAAAGTTTCACATACAAACATCTTAAACTCTGTATATTGGATCATCATATTGTCCATACTGAATGCTGGGGTTGTAGTCTTTAATGTGCAAATCTGGTTTTCAGCATATCCACAGAACTCATCTAGCTAAGTACTAAGTAGTTTAAAAACCTGATACTTTTTGTCAAAGAACAAGCTCTTCTTATTAAAAATTCTGAATAAGTTCTTCCTTGATTTTCTTAATTTTCTTTTTAAAATATAAATTACTAACTCAACTATAACGTGTGTTTGACAGAAATAATTTGAAAGTAATTATACAGAGCCAAGCATTTAGACTCATGGGTAATTTGAATGCAGCTTCTTTCACCCTTTATAATTATGTACTTCTGGTGTTGTGCTATTGAGTGAACATTATCCTCTAAAAAAATGCAGAGAAAGATGTAACTGTTCAAAATTCACTCTGCAGTATGAGACTTCAAGTTATTGTACAGAAGAGGAATGTAGAACAAAGAAAGCCCTTCTGTGAAGTCCAGTTGCATTTCCAGCAGGGGCTTACAGCTTTCCAAACAGGTACGTGAGATTTTTTTTCTTGCCATAAAAAACAACTTCACTATTTTGAGAAAGAACTGTACAGACTGTGTGTCTACAGACACAGACCTGACTCCTATGACCCTAAGATAAATAGTCTTATTTTGTCTCATTTTGAATATACCTATGGATATTCATCAGTACAGTGAGTGAGTGAGAGGGTTAACACATTAGTGGATTTTAAATCTAGCTGCATTATTTAAAATGCAGAGATATTTTACCATCAGTAGAATTGTTTTGGATTTATCTCAGTTAAATGAGAACACAGTCCCTTCTTCAGTGAGTTTGAATTCTACTGGTGGATAAAAGTTGGGTATCCTACCCGATCTTTGTAAGGAAGACAACACAGCATCCTTTGGTACTGTTCATTCTTCAGTGATCACCCATTGGTGTAATGGAAAAGTTATAAATACCAACATTTCAAGAAGAACCTGACTTTATTAACCTCTAACTCCACATCATATTGGAGGTTATTATAACACAGTGAGATTTCCTGATTACCGACCTGTAGTGTTACCACAGTGCAGGCTACATATAATTTTTCATTTAATTCTGAAGAGGTTGTGATTTTTTTCCAGGTGTTAGCATGAAATTGGTTATGGTAAAAGGCAAATGTTTTATAGGAATTAGATGGTCAATGAAGAAAAGAAAAAATAAATATGGCCAACAGCTAAACAAGAGGAGATGCACAAATGGAGAGTGCTTCATGGCTGATGAAGAAACAAGACAAAAGCATCATACTGGAATTAGGAAAATTTGGGAAACTGTCTTCTGCAGTTAAGCAGAAAACAAATGCACTGATTCATGTTATTGAGACCACTCATAACTTACTGATAGTTCAGTTTTCCAGTCCATCTTTAAAGATAAGCTCACAATTTTGGAAGAAGCCTTCACTCAATTGTTCCCACTGTGTTTAAGATGAGACTTGTTACTTGGAGAAAAGAATAATTTAACGTATTCAGATAAAACACAGATTAAGCATGTCAAGATAAAATAAAATTAGAGATAGATACCTGAAAACCATAGGTCTCATAATTTGTTATTTTGTAGCTGCTTCCCATATCTGCTATGGATGTCTAATCTTTCTTTGGCAAGATGCTTTTGTTGGGTGACCAACTTCTTGCTGTGGCCAATGCTAATTATTTTGGTTATTATCAAGCCACTCCAAAGGCAGTTGAAATTAAATCTTTATCTCTGTGGTTTTGCTTGTTGTCTAATTTAAAAATAGTGCTATATGTTCATTTCACCTTGGTGATCTTTTCTGTTTTCCCTTCAGAAAAATTTCCACATAGTGGTGAGCTAGTAAAATTCAAATGTGCACTGGGATTAGGTGCAGGCTTTCAGAACGAGAATACCGATTCTCTTGTCTTGGAGAATTTGTTTTACGCTTATCATTTCACATTGTTTTTATAAACAATTGTGCTTTCTTAATCCATACCTTTGTGAATTACTTCGTGCTTTCTGCAGTACCTTTGAGGATCTTAAACTACTGTTGTTAGTTCATAATGTATTTTCATTAAAATAATTTCTGAGAACACTGTGATTTAAATTATACATTACAGAACATTTAGAGAAACTGGTAGAATTCGTATGCTCAGTAACAACACTCTCTAATAGTGAAGGAGAAACTGGACCAGTGGAAGTTCATAGGAAAAAAAAGCTAGTCTATTCAGCAACTAGCAGAACGGAGAGAATGCGTTGGAGGATTGGCATTGTGTACTAAAAAATATGTGAAGAACGTATTCTAAGTTGTTCATAAAACTTCCTCTTGATTGCAAGATTTTTATTATATTCAGCCACCTTATTAATAAAATTATACAATCCAGTAAACAGAAAATATGCTGTAGATATTATTTTGAAGGCAGAAATGGTTGTCATTTTTATCTGTTACATGTGATAGCCACAGATTAAACTTCTGCCCATTGAAGTTGATGTTACAATGCCACACTATACTGTCTATGTTATTGAACAACTGTGCTATCATACTTGCTGTCATAGGGAGTGGAAGGCATTTTTGGTCATAGTCACCAGCTTTCTATCGTAAAAATTGAATGGCTTATAAATATAAATGTATGAGAAAACTTATCAGAGACATATAATGTATCTCAATTAATTTTTTTTTCTGGAATGCCCTAGCAATATATGTATTAATCTCCTATAATATAAATTAATATCCTTATCATTACTATTTCTGACGCTGGCAGTTGTTCATGGTAAAATAAAACTTCAAATAATTACACTTGGTTTCCTTGTACTGCTGTTTATTCAATGATTTGAAAGCATTCCACCAATTTTAAACATGGAATTAATTACCCATAAGGCACACGATGAATTGAAACAATCTTAATAATGGTGCCTATCATTGAGTAGCAATCTGATCAAAGCAAATGATTTGCTGAAGATTCCCGTATCAGTGAAGATATGTAGAACAGTGTGAGATTGTTACTTTCATTTTTGGCAAAGAAGGAATACTGTTCCTTCCCAGGAGTTGCTTCGACATCGTATTAACAGTCACTACTGTTATTCTAAGTCACTCATTACAAGCTTATAGTTCCTTTTTTATTTTCTTTTTGTATTCTTCCTTTTGAAGTGTACTCAGGAGGTGAAATGGAACAAGTGCTACATTGTAATCCTGGAAGTGAAGTATATGATGGTGATAGATTCATCATATCTACTGGATCTAACTCAAAAAGGTAATAGACAGAATCCTAGTTCAGTTCGCCTCCATAGGTTCCTGAGTTCACCAAATATGTTTACTTCACAGTAATTTTATCTTTGATCTCATTTAAGACATTAATTCAATGGTGTACATAGTATAGTGAAGCCTTTAGTGTCTCAGGCATCACCTCAAAAAAGTTTGTAACTATGTAACTATAATATTAACGATTGGTATTCCCACAGTAATTTTATTCTACCAATGCACATAACAAGGAAATACAGGCCTCATTTTCCCTTTCCCTTAAATTTTTTGTTCTTTAAATAATTAAAAAAATGAATTAGTTTTTAAATTACCTTACTGGCAAAAGTGTAATAACTGTATTGGTAAAAGCATGAAACACCAAGAGAGTATCTTCATCATTTAAAATAGAATAATGGAATCACAGACTCAGAATCATTTAGGTTGGAAAAGACCCTTAAGATCATCGAGTCCAACTGTAAATCTAACACTGACTAATCTACCACTAAACTATGATCCTAAGTACCACATTTACATGTCTTTTAAATGCCTCCTGGGATGGTGACTCAACCACTTTCCTGGGCAGCCTATTCCAGTGCTTGATAACGCTTTCAGTGAAGAATTTTTTCCTAATATCCAATCTGAATCCTCCTGGCACAACTTGAGGCCATTTCTTCTTATTCTGTCGCTTGTTACTTGCAAGAGTAACACCCATCTGGCTACTCTCTCCTTTCAGGTAATTGTACGGAGTGGTAAGTTTCCCCTTGGCCTCTTTTTCTGCAGGCTAAACAACCCTAGTTCCCTCAGCTGCTTCTCATAAGACTTGTGCTCTAGACCCTTCACCGGATGTGTTGCCCTTCTTTGGACATGCTCCAGCACCAAAATGTTCTTCCTGTAGTGAGGAGCCCAGCTGAACATAGCACCCAAGGTGCAGCCTCACCAGTGCTGAGTGCAGGGGGACAATCACTTCCCTAGTCCTGCTGGCTACACTGTTTCTGATACGAGCCAGGATACTGTTGGCCTTCTTGGCCATGTGGACACACTGCTGGCTCATATTCAGTTATATTTATATATAACATATATAAATAGTGATAGTGACAGACTTTGCATATTCCTTCTACTCTTGTATGGAAAACTAGCATATGTGAATCACATACAAACTGGTGTTTCCGCCTTTCTGAAACTTGTGACTAGTCCTCACGTCTAACAGTCAATTTTCTGGCTTCTTGTGTACAAGAGCATGAATGATATTTTCAAGAAGTTTTCTAAGAACTCAGCTATGTTGGTGGATGTTTCTTTCTTACTTGGAATGACCCTTCCTCCCTTCAGCAAGAGTTGTACGTCCCACTTCAGAGTAGGGACAGCTCTATGCTGTATGATCAGCTTTAATGTAAAACCACCCCATCCTTGTCTCAGATACTTTCCTGTGTTTTCACTTCACTGAACAGGCAAATCAAACTGAACAGAATGCAACGTTCCCTTCTGTCTCCACCACTTTACCACATTTGGGGAATTATGGATTGTTTCCACTAGGAGGAAAAATCAAACATGGTGCTGCTTTGATGTAATCCTATTTACAAAGATGGCACAAAATGGTATTTCTATAAACACAACAGGAAGCAGAGAAGAAACAGCAGGACTGTCTTAGTGCTAAAGTGTTTTTCAGAACACTTAGTCCACATGTTCTTTCAGATGTTGCCATTCCCTGATCTGATGGTGCTTGTGGTTTATTTCACTACTTCTCTCCTTTCAGAGTCTGGGGTTTTTTTTCTTCCTCTTTGCACAGAACAGGAAATATTCACAAATCAGTGCTCAATGAAATTTTCTCTACCTACATTTGACTGCTACCTAAATTTTGTTTGGCAAGGGATATAGACAATGGTCTCAGGTTAAAGATGTTATTTATTTCAGCTATTTGATCCCACAATTGTTTAAAATAGCTCATGTTCTCTTTTTTCAAAAAAAAGAAATAGTGCAGTTGAAAGATATGGAATTTAAAATGGACTGAAAATTTAGACAGAATTATTCTTTTTTTTCCTCTAATCTGTAATGATGTTTGTGTTAATAATTAAATTTTGTGGTCTTTCAGCTGACGGATGAACTTTTATGAATGTGGCATTTTGGAACTATGTAGAAGAAATTATACCTTTATAAAAATTCAATTGTAATTGTATTTACTTTCAAATTACAATCTAATTAAAGTCACATAATCTTGCATTATTGACAGCTTTAGTTATGTGCCTTTTCAGTAGAAGCAGTATAATTTCACAGCTCCAGATTACTAATTGTACACTAAGGTTTAGACTATGGCTACAAAAGCTTTTATTCACTTGATATATAAATTAATTAGCAGGATTAATGTGTGACTGGTTGCCACTAGACATACAGTATGACCTAACGCTTTGCCAGTAATGATCTTAGAGTTTGCAAATAAGAGGATGCTAACATAATCATTGTGTTGGCAAAATAACAATAGGTAAAATTAAAGCACATTTAAGTTATCAATTATTATTTTTAAGTTTTCAGGAAAAGTATTGATCCATGAAAAATACTCTTACGTTTTATACTAAGATTTTAGTGGAGCCTTTAAGAAAGATTCACATTTCTTCAGCATTTGCCTTATTGAAGGGAAATAAGGGGTGTTTGCTAAGGTCCACGATAGGGAATTCATACTGCAAGCAGAGGAGAAAGGAATAGGGTAAATAATGAATGAAGTAGTGTAAAAAGTACCTGTTATATAAAAGCAGTGTGTGTTATACCCTCCCAGTCTAGATAAAAGATATGTTCTACCTTTGCTTTTAAGCAGCATTCTGTTTTCCTTAGAAAGAAACCTCAAATGAAAACATATTCAGGCTTTTGGCAGAGGCTGGATTTGTCAGCATCAGTTCATCAACTGATGACTCAGAAAAAAACTGGCCAGCAAAACAGAGCTAGATTTAGTGTAGATTTCTACAACTGCAGGCATGTAAACAACATTCAGGATGAAACCTTGAAATCACTGAGCAAAATTTTTTGTACTTAGTGTAGTAAGAGCAAAGATAGCTCTTCCAAATGTTGAGGAAATTAATTGTTAATTTAATAGGCTGTTAAGCTCTTCTAAAAAATTTATAATTCTTCTGTAATGAACAGTTAGGATACCTTCAGCATAACCAAAAGCAGAACCTGGTCGGTGAGGAACGAGAGAGTGGCAACAGTAAGTTCTGTGGTCAAGTGCTAGATTAAGGCAGACAGGTGATTCTTTGAGCCAGGGAAACCCAAGGAAGAGCAGGAGCCAGCAGCTCTCATAAGTCTCCTTCTCTGGAGATACTTAAACCCACCTGGATGTGATGCTGTGCAACCTGATCTAAGTGATCCTGTTTTAGCAGAGGAGATGATCTCTAGAAGTCCCTTCCAACCCTTACCATTCTGTGATTCTGTGATGTCTTTTTAATCTCAGACTCAAAATGTAGGGAAAATGAGCAAATTAAAATATGATAGAGTCTCATGAGTGAATGTAAGAGATAAGCAGAATAATAATAGTGTTACTAATAACAATAGCAGTAATAATAATAATAATAACAACAGCAACAACAACACACTTGCGCCTCATATTTCAAGGATTTTTCTTTTCACAATGTTAGTTACTGTTTTCACCCTATGCCCAGAAAATTTAATTTTAAGCTTCCATAAAGTAATACAAAACCATCAAAAAGGCTTGAGAGGTTTATGACTGACCAATAAACCCTTACAATAGAAGAAGGCTCAGTAGAAATGGGCATGAAGCTCAGAGAATTATGCAAGGTGTGACTGACCGGAGTTGCAAAGAAAGCTGACTTTATCTCAACACAAAGGGAACCAGAGGGTGCCATTTGTTTTAGATAAATAGCTATGTCAGTTGAGTGGATCAACTGGTGGTATGAACTCCCTGAGTTAGCTAGACTAACATGGGGGGAAGTCATGACATGGCTGAGTCCAATATATAGGAGTTTAGAACAATAAACAAAAGAATTTTAAAGAGAACAACTGGCTTAAGCTGGTTTCAACCCACATACTCTTTCCCAGCAGCTGAGGACACCAAGTGTTGATGGTAAACATATTATAGAGAATGTTAATGGGAATCACATTGGTATTGTCATTGAACTGTGCGTTGTAATTACTGTATTTTCCTAAGTGATTGTTTTCCATGTACATTTTATTCATGTTCTTGCAAAAGTGTCACTGAACAGTCCTTGTATAAAACAATCTATATAAACTTTTGCTGGTGGTGTGTTTTTAAAGTTATTACTAGAGTCTCTCTGCATTCACTATTTTTTGTTCTTTCCAACTATAAATTTTTATTCTTAACTAAATCTTAAGTGCCAGAAAGTTAAAAGGCAGAGATTAATATCTGGTGAACTAAAAACTGAAAAACAAATCACTGGTCAAAGTGGCATGTTATGTGTTAGTTGATACGGAACACCTAAGACTGATCACCTAAGACCATCAACAGTGTACAGGTAATTTTGAAAATTGTTCTCTATTCGTAATAGTAATTTCACAAACTATATTATGTGCAGGGTTTTTTTCAAGGAATTTCAAGAACATTTGCTTATAAATGCCAATTTACAGCTAGGAGTTGACTCATTCCTGTAATTGGTTGTGTTTCTTTCCCCAGGAAAGCAGAAAGCTTGTGCACACTGATGGGGTACAGAATTGATAGGCGAGTGTAAGATTGTTCACATGAATACTTCTACAGTGAAAAAGCCAAATCTCATATTTCTTGTGCTAAAGTTTTATTGCCTTATATGAGTGATTATGTAGTAGATACTGTTTATAGAGAAAACTTAGTGGGAAGGATTGTGGAAGGAACAGATAATAATTTTATACCTTGTTTCTATTATATGTTTAATAGAGTCAGAAATAGGAATTGGGAGTTGATTCTGCTTTATGCTTTGCTCTATAAAATATTAAACTAACAAAAAACTGTAAAAGAATTACTGTCAGTATCTTCTAGATAAGCTGTTTTCACAGGAGGCTGCAGTTAGCAATCCTTCTTGGGTTTAATCATAGGGCTCCTAAAGTCAATGACAAAACACTTTTGTGTTTGTGATTGCAATTGGACCAGAGTTTCATCCTCTGCTCTTTTGAGTAACTGAAGGATAAAGAGAAAGTAATATATTTTAAATTACTGATAGCCCTTATGTTTCTGTCTATCATTGGATCATATTAATTGCTCATCAGATTTGATCATTTATCCACGTGTTTAAATATATTTATTAATACAATCCTCACCCCAACATGCACACAAATTTAATCCTTAATCCTATAGAGTTATGGTGTATAGTGCAATTTTTCCATATTTAAATACTTATATAATTTACAATCATTATTTTCTCATTTACCCTACAAAATCTTATGTGTAGATTTTTTAACTCTGCTACAAAACTCTGTTTTTATGACATTATTATATGCTTAAAAGTGAATGTTGTGCTCTATAAAATGCATTTTCTCAATTTCAAATATGTTACTTTCTAACACAGTGGATTCCAGAACTAATGTTGTAAATATTATTAAATTTCAGAGGTGTACATGTCAACTTTATCCTAGTAATTGCAAGAAATTAAGGCAGACAGGCCAAAAATATCTAACATTGATAACATCTCTTTGAAGAACAGAAATCATGTTTCTTACTTCTTATGTGAACTGCAGGGATCTAATGGGATCACAACTCATAGAAACAGAGATATTGGTTGGCAGTAACTTCAGGATGTCATCAGGTCCAACCCTCAGCTTGAAGGATGACTACCATGAACACTTGATCAGGACAGCCATGGATAGCTTTGCCTAGGTGATTCTTGAGCTTATTTTGTTGTCTGTCTGGGAAACCTGTACCACTGCTGCACCACCCTCATAGCAAAAAAAAAGCCCAAATGTTCTGTTAACGTCCAACTCAAAAATCTCAAGCCACAATTCTTGGTTGTTGCCCCTTTTTGTATCATGCAACAGTACTTAGAAAAGTTTGCTTCCTTTATTTCTGGATGCAGGCTGATATTTCTTCCCTTAACCTTCTATTTAGCTGATGAAAGAAATCCAGTTCCTTCAACCCATTCTTTAAGGTCATGCGCTGAAGGTGACTGACGCTCTTCATAATAAATCCTCCTCCAGCTTCTTCACATCACTCATGAACTAGGATGCCACAAATTGGTTCTGGTGTTCTAGGTATAGCCTTACCAATGTTAAGTAGAGGGGAATATAGCCTCACTCAAAGTGCTGGCCACAGTGCTACAAATGGACACAATTTTCTCTGTTCATAAGAAGAGTGTAGATTTGTATATTAATGACGTCTGAATAGGAGCTCTTGGCTCATATTCAGTCCAACTGCAGGGCCAGTCAGATCCCAGCCCATATTGAAACTTTCTCTCTCCCCCTCCCAGGTGTAAAGCTTTGCGCTTTTGTGAAGCCGTGCCCTTTGTTGAACTTTGTGAGGTTTCTCCTAGCTCTGTCCTCAGGTGTACTACAGGCTGGAGCTTTATTATTTCTTGCGTCAGACACTAGTTGAGTGTCTTCTATAAGTTTTTTGGAAGTGGACTCTACATTGTCATCTAAATTATTGGTGAGAAAGTTGAAAAATAAAGACCCTTGTATTGATTTGAGGTATCCTCCACTTATTATAGGCCATCAGTATTGACCAATACCTGTTGAACTGAGTCCAGCCAACTAGGAACGCACCTAAGAGTCAATACTTCCAGTCCACATTTCCTCATCTTACAAATGAGAATATTGTGGGACACAGTGTCAAAAGGCTTAAAGAAGACAAGGTATAGAGCTTCCAGTCCTCTGCTTTATCCATATAGCCAGTAATTTTGTTGCAACAGGTGATCAGTCCATACAGCTTGATTTGCCATTGGTAAATCTATGTTGACTCCTCCTAGTTATTCTCTTGTCCTATACATGCCTGGAACTGTATTCCAAAGGAACGTGCTCCCTTCCAAGACTGAGAAGAGATTGGCCAAACCATAGTTATCCAGGTTCTCCTCCTTGTCTGTCTTAATGATGTGCATAACACAAAGTTTTTGCCCAGTCATGGATTCCTCCTCTGGTTGACATTCTTTTCCACAGAAGACATACAATCATGATCCATCACCTCTTTCAGCACCTTCAAGATGAAATAGCTGGTGAAATGCCAGTGCTGTTCAAGCTGATAGATCTAAATACATCCAGTTTCTCTAGATATTTTTGAGCAGTTGTTCCCAACAGTTAGCTGTCTCACTCCGTCCCAGACCATGCTGTTATACACAGAGGTCTGAGAACAGGCAGTGTCTGTGAAGATCAAAACATTAAGGCAGAGTTGTTTAGCCTTCTCCATGTCACCTCTCACTTGTTGGTTCCCCCACTCACTAGTAAACCCACCTTTTCCCTTAATTTCTTTTTGCAATTAGTTTAAATGTAGGGTCCTTTTTTTTCTTATCTCTAGTGTCCCTTGCTAGGTTTAGCTCCAACTGGGCTTTGTTCTTGAATTTCCCCCTAAGTATATGAGAAATGCTTCTATATTCTCTTTTGTTGCCTGTCATTTCCATCTCTTATGTGCTGGTTTTTACATTTTATTTCAGAAGGTATTAAGATATGTGCAATAAAGTAGGTCATACTCAAGATGAATAAGTATTAGACTAGGATAAAAACCTACCAAGTTTAAAGATTAAATTATGTGAATATTCTGGTACGATAGAAATTCTGGAGTTCTGAGATGATTTTTTGAAAACGAAATGTATTACAGATACATTGGTGTATTTTACAGCCCTGTATTTTTGGCAGCTTTTAATTAACACAACAACAAAACACAACCCCAAATGACAACCTACAAAAACATGTAGTCGAAATGGAACTTCTGTATGCAGCTGACAAAAAAAAATAAATCAGGTCAATGTTATTTCAAGCATAGAGCTTTTTAATTCTGTGTGGAAACAAGGAGGCTGCCACTTTGTTTGTTTGCATTGTTACAAAAAGTGCTCTCCCATGTTGCCAAGCTTGCTGTGCTGCCTCTATCTGGCACCAAAGCACTATCTTTTGCTGCCATGCAGCCTGCACTATGTGATAAAGTCTAGTTCTCTGCCTTGCTGATTATCAACTCTGCTATAGACAGTGCTCCCTTGTGCTGCAGTATTCCGTTTTGAAGTGTTATTGTCTCCTACTTGTCTCCCTTCTGAAATGGCCATCACAATGAAATTTTAGTTTACCACTTTCGCTAAGAGTTTTTGTGTGATATGCAGTCTGTAAAGGTATTATTGGTCTTAATTTCACATTTCTGTGTGTGTATTTGAGTAATGGGATATTGAAAGACCTAACACTGGAAGATGATATTCTACTTTTATTTATAGAATTGAAAACGTGTATTACGAACGGTTGTATCAGAGGATAAGAAGAGAATAGAAATACTGCTTCATTGATCTGATCCATTTTGAGTGAAATTCACCTAAAAATGAAAAAAGTAACCCCAAGGCTCTTACTCACCAAAATAATAATAATAATAATAATAATAATAATAANATAATAATAATAACAACAACAACAACAACAACAACAACAACAACAACAACAACAACAACAGCAACAACAATAATAATAGTAATAATAATAATAATAGCAGTAGGAATATGTTATTGTTGTTCTCATTATGATAATATAAAGTAATATAAATTAATTAAAGTAATATAAATAAATTAATGTAAAGTAATACAAATTTTAGATGTTTTATCGAAGTAGAATCTAGACTAATTATCCTGTTCAGTACAATCAGTCAACTAGGCTCTCTATAGAATTCAAACAAAATTTAAATGAAAAAAATAGAGGTCTGCTTGAAAAAAAATCCATGGTATATAACCCTGGAGAGAAGAGGGATCCATGAGAGCTAGTTGATATTCCTGGAGAAAGAAACTCCAGCTTGAACCAGGTGGTAGTCTACAGGTTATCTAGTTTTATTAATTTTAAATTGTTTGAACAACAACCCTTGAAAAAAAAGATTCTGAAAAAGATCACATAAGTGGGATTTCCACTGATGTATTAGCTGGCAGGCTGGCTGCCTCATTTACAGAGGAAAGGATCTGAAGCAGGGAAGAGACCGAGGATGGATTTGGGAAGGACTTTCTACCAGGTAAAATTCAGGCCACTGAATCAAATGGAAATGGATCATCTCAGATGTCTGAGAACTGTTTGAATAACCTTTTTTGTTTGCCTGGTGGTTGTTTTGGTGTGAGGTTTTTGTGTGTGTGTGGTTGTGTGTGTTTTTTTAATAAGAGCTATAACTTTAAATTTATCAATGAACAAAATGTGAGCTAATGAAATTAAACTATTAATAGTTAAGTAATGATTTATATTCCACTAAATGTAAAAAAAAAATTTTTAAAAAAAGTACTTTATTTGCTTTATTTTCTCTCAAACTACCTAATTTATAGAAAGCAGTTTGAAAAGAGGCTATACTACTGGGGACAAAAACAAAAAGAAAAAACTCTAACAAACAAAAAACCCAAATTAAAAAAACCCAACAAGAGTGGAATTAATTATGATTGACTTATTTTGTTTCTCCAAACAGCTAAAAATCCAAACTCATTCCACAGCTCTATTCTTTATCCTCCCCTATCCAGTGGTCTTACAACAACAGTACCCTACTTTACTTGTAGAATTTTAACTTCCCTGAGGATGAATTGGACACAGTTCTTCAAACAATTACATTAATAACTTCACAGGTAAACAATCTTAATGAACTACTCGCACGTTACAAAACAAACACACACACAGAACAGCTATGTCCTCCATGCCCAGTTCATCCTACCACTTCAGCCTCTGTGAAATATGGAAGCTTTTGTCAGTGGCGTGGAGGATATATTTGCTTCCTTTGGGTAAACTGAATGTTTTTCACTCTCTCCTCTCTGAGATTTAGGGGTGGGGTCCTGACAGAATGGCTGATTAGTGAAAAGTACTGCATAATGTTGAGGAATTTCTTTTTTTTTTAAATATGTCTCTTTTACTTTTCTATCTTCTCTTTACAAGTCTATAGTCCAGATTCACCAAATGTATTTCTCTCTGCTTTTTAGCAGGCTGATGCTGATTATGACAATGAAGTTCTGATTAATAAAATGATAGTTAATTAAATTTCTGTGACTTATTGTAACATGTAATTTTAAGGCTGCACAAGGTTCTTATCACAATATTCTTTTGTGAAAAGCAGTAGCAGAATAATAAAATTTGTACTTGTGGTCTGAGAATATCTCTTTCGGTTGAAGGAGGCATAATCTTTTTTAATTAGGGGAAAGGTTGATTAATCTATATAATGCCTAAGTGGTATTGGTGTTAATAACTGTTCTCATTTTGCTAAGATCTATGTTGTAGAAGTTTCTGGTGGGAGAAATAGAATGAAAAACTGCTTTACTTCTGACTCACTAATTTAAATAAGTTATAGTTTTCTTAATTAGTTTTATCTCTTATTGCCTTGCTCTTGCAGGTGGCAAAATTTGCAATACTTAGAAATATTAACACAAATTAACATAAAATACTAGTTTGTAGAGTTTCACATTAAGTCTTCATGCTGCTACACAGAGGTTTTAATCTCAGTTCCTGGTGTCTGCAAAACATGGGAAATCAGTAACACAAGATTTTACAAAGAAGTGTCTAAAAATCTGTATGCTTATTCCACTGTGATTCTTCAAATGACTGTAGCAGTGGAGTTCACTTAAAGGTAGAATAGGTAGAATCCCATGTGCTAGATCAAGTTCTGTATGTAACTATTTTGTACAGTCAATTGGAGAACTTGGAAGAACATGTTCTCATACCAACTTTCTTATTTCAGATTAGTGTTAATAACTGTATAGTAGCTTTTTGCTTATGAATATACAAGTTAAAAAAATCACAGATTACAATACTACAAATATTACAATTTAATATTACAAATGGAAAGAGAAAATAGTAGTAGGTCTCTTCACTTTTAATTTAACCTGAGATGTAAACTGTTGCTAGTTTCACAGATGCATACCTTTAACATTATCTGAACTGCAAGAACTCCAAAATGAAAATATAGTGAATAGTAACAGCTGGGCTTTATTGCTGAACCAGATTTCCCCAGAGTTTTAGTAGTACAAACAAATTATTTTTAGTGGTATATTATAGCCTAATTAATTTAGCACTCTCAAAGTGGGCTTTTGTGAATACCTCTCTCATTTTTTTCCTATATAAGACATCATGCCGTGTAACAGTATTCCCTCAAGATTGATGTTCCTTCCCCTTTATTGAAATCCCCAGAATTATGGTCAATTTGTCATTGCAGAAAACCAGGCTGGATTTAAACCTTCCTGCTTATTTGAGCAAATATACTGATGTTGTTTCCTTTGCTAAATAGTCCCATGACTTGCAGAAACTACAAGAAATAGTGAAAACTGAAAAGAGAAAAACAGCGACCTAATAAAGGGGAAATAAAGTACAGTTACCTGAGATGTCAGTCACTGAATGCTATGGCTGTTCCCCCTTTCCACCCCAATTTTTAATTGTTAGTAGGGGAAGAAACAGAAGCATAAAGTACTTCCGAGAAGCAGGTAGTATCTGAAACCCTTGGCTAATTCCAGCGATAACCTACAAATAGAAGCCTTTAAAGTATCCTTACCGTTCTGACAGCTGATCTTCCAGTCTCTGATCAGTGGTCTTATGCTGAAGTAAAAGTAAATGAGTATATGATATCGATTTTATTATAACTCATTGAAAGGACTGTGGTGTAGGTAATATTGCAGAATTGCGATATAATAAAATGACTACTGGGCAAGAACATTGTCACTTCTGTCTCCTCAGTTTTCTCTTTATCTCTGCTTCGCGGGAATAAGTAATCCCCTAGAAACAGGATGTATGTACTATCTAATAATTTTTGCAGTCAGCAGAAAAAAGTTAGGATGAACTTTGCACATATATAGATTCATATATATATAATTATTCAACTTACATATTTTCATGATGTCATAGAGCTCCTTTTATATGTCAATTTAATCATCAGCCTAAATATTTCCATGTTGATGTCTTGAATTTGCACGGCATTTGAACATCTTTTTAGCAAACGTTTGAAAAAACAGGATTTCAGAGTTGCCTTTAGTAGCTTAGCACAATATAGATGTGGATGCATGCGCTGGCATGATTTCAGAGCTTTGACAAATGTAAGGTTAGTCATATACATATGGGTATATGCTTACCCTGGTTTAGTGCCGTGAGGAACTACAGGAAATTAAGAATGGGTGTTTACTTGCTCTTATTTCTGTCACTGCTAGTAATGTTTTTCTTCTTAAACGTATATTGCAAGGACAGAGCGGAGTAACAAGCCAGAAATGGGCAGTGCTAAGGAGCGGTTAGCTTAACTGATATGCTTTATAGCAATTGTTGAATAAATCAACAAAATTTGTGTTAAACCTTCATTTGCTTCTGCTTCCCAATAGAAAGTATGTAGCTGTGTGTGAAATTTCTAAATAAAATTACTAACAGTATTTCCTGTTGACAGCAGTAGTGAGTCTGCTTGTATAAACAGGTTTTCAGGTGGCTGCCAAAGACTACCTGAATCACACTATCTTCCTCATCTCAGAGCAGGTATAAAACAATTAATGCTTTATAGATCCTGATTAATTAGATCCAATTTTTAGTTAGCATCAGACTTCTTGTTACTGAAGACATGATGGAGCTGTAGTAGGCATGAAAAATAATGAGACGAGGAAATCTATATGAAAAAAATTGTCAGAGCAAAGGACCGTGTGTGTTGACAGGAATAAGGAGAAAAAGAGGAGAAATTGTTCACCATAGTGTGTGCTGCCACATGATGATTGAGCCCTAGAGCGATTTCTTGTTGTTGTTTTTATTGACCCTGCTGTACATTCTGTTTAAATCTTCAAGAAGTTTGAGTCAGATCCCAAGTAAAATACATGCAAGTACTGGTGTAATTACAGTGTCACAAGTGTTACCTTCACAGTCACTAAATGTAGCTTCAGTTACAGCCATACAGGTGGAACTTCTAAAATAGTTATAGACAGAGTAATTAGTATTCATAAGTCCTTCTGACTCCTGTGTACTTCTAGCACTGCTCTTTTCCTCCAGTCTTGCTTTTCATCCAGCAACCTTCACTGGCTTGCGGTTGCAACAATTTCCACACAGGTACCCCTGGGTATCCAAGAAAAGTCTTTTCAGTCTCCTGTGAAACGTAGCTGTGTATCTCTTCACTTCTCAGGATCCCCTGATCTCTTCTTGTTCTTTTTATTTCCCACTTTCTTTTGTGTTCTAGAAACATCCCCAAAATGAGTAACCTCCCCTATCTATTTGAGCACCAAGGATATGGTAAATTGTTGATCTGTGTGGCATCTTTTCACAGGAACATGTTGTGCAATACATTGTACATAGAAAACACCTAAAATTGAGGCCATCCGTCTGAATAGTTTGTATTTACAATGTGTTCGTTTCATATCCAGAAAGAAAATTCTTTTCCATTTTTAATTGGGCAAAATATTCTAAACATAAAAGCACTAAAAAAAGGGAATAACATTAAGATAAGGAGTTTATTTACTCATTCGCATTTTGAGTAGGTATAGCACTTAATAGAACACCACTGAAATTTTATTTTATTTTTTTTTTAAATCTACTAGAAAGGATTAAAATTTAGGGATTTTTAAAAGGTATCTCTAATATTCTTCCTAACTCACTTTTCTCCTCCCTTCTAAGCCTACTTCATGAATGTATCTAACGGTTTATGTTTAAGTAAAGGATAAGATTGAAGTACTGTTTTGCTACTATTATGAATGACATTATTATATTCAGAAGTGGATCTGAGGTCAAAATTGGGGGGGAAACATTGTTGTATGTTTTTCTCAAAGGCTACAAAATTGTAGTAAAGCAGATTACATATGAAAAAAAGTTTGCGTAGGCCTCAGTAATCTCAGCAAATGCTAGAAATACCAAAGCTATATGAATTCTTACAGTCGTATACCTGGTTGTTGTTTGCAACTTGAATGGGTGGATAAAACCATTCTTTCCTTCTTTCTCCCCCTTAGTTTTGGACTTTCTGAGAGCACAAAAGAAATATCTGGGTTAAGTGATTCCTTTTTACTCTGGGTGCACATTCTTCCCTTGAGTATATAATTAATTAGAACCACTTAACTATCTAAGAAATTAGCCACAGGCAAGATCTCTATCTTGAAAAGTCAGATAGTGCTGAAACTGTTTTCTGAATCTGGAAATTTTGAGAAATATTTACTTAAATTAACTTTTTTCTACGAGTTCTCAGAGCAGTCATAAGTGTCCTCAGTGCAGCTAACAACATAGTGGAACAAAGGTTTTAGAAAGGACTTCTGTGCTTTCACGTAGATGATGATCTGGCTGTATCCTGCACCAAATAAAATAGTCTTAAAGTAACTCCAAATGTATTAATGAGCAATATTTTAAAAAAGACATATATTAGCTGAGAACAGTCTTTCATTAATGCTTTGACCTAGCTGTACAGCCCAAAATCAAACTTGATAAGATAAAAAAAGTAGAAGAATGTCACATACATCAGTTAGATGCCTATTTTCTTATTCTATAATTATTTTTTACTTTGAAATCATATATGCCTAGCATTGAAAATGCTAAGTTTAGATAATGCACTGGTAGGACTTAAGTGATGTGAAATGTGCAGGAAATATAGTTGTCCAAAATGGTAAAACATTTTTTGAATATTCCTCATAGTATATACTTATATAAAGTACTTTCAAAAAACAAGGTGAAGTTATCTATTATTGTACTGAAAACTTTATACTGCCTATAGTCTTTGATTATTATTTGTAAAGAAAAAAACCAAACCAGTAATGAATACAAGCCAAGTCACAAGCAAATTAATATTATAATCATTGAAAAAACAAACTTGAATTTTATTGTATCACAAACACTGAATTCCACTCAAGTTTTTGTGTTTTTTTCTTATATTCTTTTTTCCAGATAAAATCTTTATCTTTTTTTCTCAGAACAAGGAATAAGTACTAACGTACAGTAAAAGTTCCTAATCACTGTTAATCAAATGGAATACAGTTTGTATCATAGCTTAAATACACTGTACAATTTTCTTCTGAGTCATAGTGAAATGTAGGAAATGGATTGACAAAAAGAATTGATTCTGTGAAATTTGGTGTCAGCTGAAAACCTATTTATTTTTTTTTCTTTTTGCAAAATCAATTTCTAAATGTAATAAACGACATGTATGTGTTAGTAACGGAAATTAAAAAAATACTTTGTGGATTAACTTACAGCCAAAAATACATGTTCCAAGGTATTTTTCTCCCTAGAAAGTTTTGCTGAGTGACTGAAAGTAAGAGTAAAGTTTTAGTAAAGAGAAAAGGAAGAATAAGAAATATTTTCTCAGTGGTGGCTAGAACCTAGTGTAAATTCTGTTGTCCACTACGTTTCATGTTGAAACGAACCACGTGAAAATTGTTGGTTAACAGGGATATTCTGTTTTCCTGTTAAATTTCAAGGCATTTTATGTAATTTAGAAGTTAATTCTAAGGTACCACTGAACTGTAAATTTCCTTCTGCTGAAAAGTGTGTGAGCAACAAGAGATGTTTTCAAATGAAAATTATTTAGTTACAAATAGTTGAATATGCAGTTATTTTTAAGGAAGAATGTGGAATGGAGAAAGTATCTATAGAATTTGTCTCTGTGGTTATACATGTTCCAATTAGATGCATTCGAACCTGAGTAATAAAATTAATAGGCTATTTAATCTCAAACACATATTGTAGCTTTTTACTGCCCAAAGCAGTCATTTGCAAGGCGTTCAAGTGCATGAATGTATGCTTATACCTACCTATATGAAAATATTTAGTCTAAAATTTGGGGGACATAGTCTCATGATATTGCCTGGAATGTGTTATTAAGTGAATAGATTTAGCTAAGAAATCTGATGTGGGCTGGAAAATGATTAGCAGCTTTAATGGCATTGATACATCAGATACATTAGCACTCAGGTGAAAGACGTAGAAAAGATCTCCCACACAAATCATACTGTAGTCACTGTAACTAAATGGAGGGAGGGAGGAAGTTGCTTTAAAATAATGGTAATCTAAGCTATAAAATGCATCACGAATAAAATTACTCCACTTGCTCTATCTCATTGCATTGTAAGAAATGTTTCAGAATAATGAAAACTAATAAAATGAATATAATCACAGATGAAGCTTAATTGAAATTTGTGGTAAATACAGTCTATTTATCTTTAAATATTTAAAATACAGTATCATAAGACTAAAATGTAGCATTAAAAATATTTTTTTTTAATACTGATAAAAAGGTACGCCAGAGTTGAAAAAGGATAGTTTCTTTTTAATATAAAAGGGGATACTCAAACTTCTTCAGATAAGGTTCCTTAATGTCAGTCGCTTTCATCCGTGCACTTTGTGCAGGCCTTTCAAATTATACTAGAAATCATCCATGTAGAGTCTCAAGGAATAAGACAGGGAAAAGGAAGGTGCCTGAAAAAAGGAAGAGAAAATATATGTAAAATTCATTGAATTAGCTGTGCTTCTGTTGCCATTTGTCAATAAAAATTAAAATAGTGCATCAAAAATAGTGTGGCCAGCAGGTCGAGGGAGGTGATTCTCCCCCTCTACTCCGCTCTTGTGAGACTCCACCTGGAGTCCTGCATCCAGCTCTGGAGTTCTCAGTACAAGAAAGACATGGAGCTGCTGGAGCAAGTCCAGAGGAGGGCCACAAAGCTGATCAGAGGGCTGGAGCACATCTCCTATGAGGACAGGCTGAGGGAGCTGGGCTTGTTCAGCCTAGAGAAGAGAAGACTCCAGGGAGACCTGATCGTGACCTTCCAATACCTAAAGGGGACCTACAGGAAAGCTGGCGAGAGGCTGTTTTGTAGGGATTATAGTGACAGGACAAGGGGTAATGGGTATAAACTAAAAGAGGGGGGATTTAGATTTAGACCTTAGGAAGAAATTCTTTACTGTGAGAATGGTGAGGCACTGGAACAGGTTGCCCAGAGAAGCTGTGGATGCCCCATCCCTGGAAGTGTTCAAGGCCAGGCTGGATGGGGCTTTGGGCAATCTGGTCTAGCATAGGGTGTCCTTGCCCATGGCATGGGGGTTGGACCTAGATGATCCTTGTGGTCCCTTCCAATCCAAACCATTCTATGATTTGCCATCACGCTGTCATGTCCGATTGAATAGGATGTCCATGGGAGATCATTTCACTGATCGCTACAAAATGGGGATGAGGACAAACCTTTGCACAAGGACGAATTCCAGGGTGAATTTTTGCAGACTACTGTGAAGACAACATTTGTGCTCTGCTGAACTCGTATAAAACACAAGTTGAACTATTCCTTGATCTAGATGAGTAGAAGAACATGGCAAGGAACAGGCCAGAGTAAATGTGAGATGACCTTTAGACCAAGTGAGGTAGGCTTATTTCTTCATTTTCCTTCTCCTTTTCTTGTTTAGAAGCAGAATTTGTCTTCCCTATGCAGCTGCTCCAACGGTTACTAAAACTGATCTGCAACAAGTTATTGAAGAAAATGCTGTGCATGGCTAAACAGAAGTTGCTGTCACAGTGTTTACAGTTGTTTGCTTAAAAGAATGTAATTGTTAAAAATTAAAGGTTCTAAAAAAAGTATCAAGAGCACAATATAAAAATAACTCATCAAGAAACCTGTGATTTTTTTGGTGGGAAGGTAGAGCAGTGAGAGAGAAGACCTGCATGGTAGTGATGGTGAGGAAGACTTTTTAAAAATCTGTGGAAGTACAAACAAAATCTGTGCGTGAGGAATTAGTTCCTCTTTAAATACACAGGCAATTTTTTTGTGAAAGAACCAATTTTGGTTTCACCAGTGAGAAGGAAACTGCCATATTAACTTATTTCATAATAGAAGCAGCACTGGGAGAGTAAAATAAGCTTTGCACTATGCTGCATTTAAATGAGTATAGGTGCATGTTTCATTGGAGTAGGTGAACATTTCTTTATTATTTTCCTCCTCTCCTGTTACCTCACATTCTTTAAAGAGAATTCAATTGAAATTAAATACAGTACCTTAAAATGTAGTTGGGGGCAAAAGAAAATATATAGTCAAACTAAGAACTTTCAAATTTTTTGGGAGGGAGAGTAAGGTGCAATGGTTTCAAATCAATGATTAGACAGAAATTATTTTTCATTTTACCTCCTAAAGAGGAGGAGGACTATGTACTCTTTATACACTGAGTCAGAGTGTAGGTATTGCAAATTATTTTAAATGCAGTCACTGGATTCTTTGCAGAGTGTATGCATGTCCACAAAAGTGTGAACAGTATGTCAAAGGTGCAATTCCATCTACAGAAGGCTTTCTAAGTCTGAGTTTTCTCAAGTGAAGTGATGTTTTTTTCAGAGGATGACTTACTATAGCACAATAAATAATTAAAACATACCTGACTTAAACATTTGGGAGACTTTCTGATGATATCACAATGGTGAATGGCATGCTTTTTATGCAAATTAATGTATCCAAATGAAAGGCATGTAGGTGCAGCAGCAGTTGTGTCATTGACTATCAGGCTGAGTAAAGGAAGCCTTAGAAACCGTTTTAAACAGAGATGTGCCAGTCTCAGAGGTAAACTGATCACTGAGTGATTTGTTGGTTATTTTCTAAAATCCACAAAGTACAACTGGAGTAATCTAGTTTGGTTTCCTGCATGAATATGGACAACAGGACTTCCTAAATTATTACTGTTTGAAATCCAATGTATTTAGAGATACGTCAGAGGACTTGACCACTGCATTCATTTAAAAGACATAGTCTGTCACTGCAAGAAAGGACTTTTCTATGAATTGACAATAATAGATGTGTCACTAAGATTTATTTTAGGTCTGCCTTGTTCTTCAGAGGCTCATTTTAGTCTATGTGCTACAATTCTTCAAAAAAACCAAAGTAATGAGATTAATTTTAAAATTTCTAAAGAAAAATTCTATGCTCCCTTCTGCATATGGATCCTGTTGGATCACAGCCACTCTGAATCCCTTTTTCCAGTAACATCTAGGTACACACATTTTAAGGAATACCACTGTTTTCTTGTTTGTTTTGCTTGTTTTCCCTTAACAATTAATGTATTAAGTAGTATTAAAAAAAATAGTCTAGGAGTAAAAGGCTGAGTTTAAACTGATTATTCCAATACAGAGATGATTTTAGGCATCTCACTTTATTATATTTCAGACTGAAATCCCCATTTTATACAACAGGAAGTCTGAACTTTTTTTAAAGCCTGAACTGATCTCCTTATAGACACTAATCCTGTTTTGTGCAGGTTTTGAAGAATGAATGATGGGATCCGTGTAGTCAATTGCATTGGTTTTGTTTGTTTCGTTGATTGTTTTTTTGTTTATTCCTTTTGACTAAAATTCTTGTGCAGCATACCAAAGGAGTATTCTTAACTATACAGTCATATATGATGCTTTTTCATCTGACTGCAATTAAATTTCTTGCATTTAAAAGTTACTTCATTTTCCAGACATGCATATTTTCTTCATGCTAGGAGCATTCCATTGTTGTACCTTTGTGCAATGCAGTTTATTATGCCCATAGAGATCTCTAATATGAAAACGCATTAGTGTGTTAAATAAGGTTCAGTAATGCATGTTCACATTCATTATTGTAACCAGTGACAATTTCTTTTGGCATGACAAGTACATAGGAAGACTGTGCTATTATGACTCTATGAAGTTGTTTTTCTAGTGAAGACAAAGACAAGGAAACTGAAATAAAGTTTGTTTTGCCTTTTTCCCACTTATTCTGATTTGTCTTAAATTATAGGTCTACTGAGAATTCATGTGTTCTGTATGAATGTGTGAATCTGTACGAAGGCAGGCTGGCACTTTATCTTTGAAATGCATCTTTCTGAAAGATGTTTCAAAATCCAGCCCAGGTACACAGAAGACAGGGAACTGTGTTCAGTGTTAGACATGTAGATATGGTTTTATTTGGCCAGATTTCTTTTGAAGTACAGCCATGACCACCCCTTTTTCCCATCCTTTTCATAATGTAATGTATTGAAAAATATGTATAAGAGGAGACACCTTTACAGAAGAAATCAAGTTTCATACTCCCAAATTTTTGACTGAGAGGATTATTAGTTCTCAGCAGTGAATACATCTAAGCATCCAAGGATATCTGGTCACTTGACCACTATTTGCATTAGGAAGAGATCTTTTCCCATGTCCCAGGATTGTTATTTTCTAGATAAATTTACTATAAAGTCACAATAAGAGCTGTTTTGTCAAGATGTACTTTCTTTTTTCTTATTTTTTAAGCCTGATATGTCTATATGTTCTGTATGTAAAATGAAACATGAAAAATAATACCTTTGAATAAGTCTGAAAGAGTCTTTTTTATGTATAATATATCATCCTTTTCTTTGTTCTTTATTCTTCTGTTTTGATGGGAGAATTGGAAACAAAATGTGAATCTTCCTATCATTTTCCCTACATTCTTCTTAAATAATCTCCTTATACATTGTTAAGTGGTAAAACAAGGAGATTTTTTTCAACCAATATATTATTTGTAGCATAATCTTAAGATTAAAGACAATTATTCCATTTCAATAAAACAAATAGCCGTCTATAATCCTTATTTATGTATTTATGTGTGTATGTATGTATATATTTAAAATCAGGATGTTCAGGGCAGGTTTACCAGGTTTTATCACAGCAAAACCACACAACAGTACCGCAGATCTCAGCACAAGCTTTCTGAACAAGTTCAAAGGTTTAGACATGCTTGAACATGCTCTGAAATCTGCAGTGTACTCCCACAGCGGGCATGGTGTTTATATTCCATGTTTCCTCTTCGTCATTTCTTAAGAGATTATTTCTCTAGTTAACTATTTATTTATATTGTAGTAGTGTCTAAACTCACTGCTCCACTTGGCTGGAATTACATAACAGGGGTTTTATTATCCTAATCAGTTGCTCTCAATTGACATACAGCTGCTGAGATTTCAGACTGTGTAACACAAGTTTTATGGGTTTCAAGAGAGGCACATCAAACTTGCCTTGAGCTTTTGAGATGAAAGGTGGTGTATGAGTTCAAAGTAAGACCCTCTTCACTATAATGCAAATGAGAGTTGAAGGAAACAAATATGTAGCTAAAAGGTTGAAAGTAGGAAATTTGAAGAATCTCATCAACCAGTGATGCAATTTTAGGAGTGCATATTTCTCCTTATAGTCTAGACAGTGGAGGAGAGAGGACAATGGAAGCCAGAGCAAAAAATGCATTGTGTTTCACATGGAAAGTATTGGGAGATTTTTTGTTGAATAATTTAAGATATCTGTGATTAAACTGAGATCTCTTAATCAGTAAGATTATTTCGTAATATAGGTATATAATTGCTTTCAATACAAAACCAAGTTGTGGTTTTATTGCAGTTTTTGCTGTTTGGTTTTGTTGTGGATTTTTTTTAATGCCAACCAATGAAATGTATTATTGACTTTTTTTTCTTTAATGTGAGATATTTGCAGGTTTAAATGTAATTATCCGAGGAAATAAAAAAAATAAATAAAAAACCCCACCCAAACCAAAACAAAAACCAAGACCCAACCCAAAATCTCAAAACCCAGACAGTTTGGGAACATTTATGAAAATTGAAGTATGGAATCGTAGAATTATAAAATGGTTTTGATTGGAAGAGACTTTTAAAGATCATCTAGTTCAACCCACCCTATCACGGACAGGGACATCTGTCACTAGATCTTTCACTATAAAACAAAAGTTTTTAAATTAAATTAATGACTGCAAAACTCCAAGTAGCAACAAACCTGGAAAAAATCAACAGTGACAGCAGAGTTGAGTGAAGGAGAGTGGCACCTGTTTGGTGGGATTTTCTGTTTTTTTGTTGTTTGTTTGTTTTAACATAGGTAGGTTTCTAAATATTTGAATTATAACTGATCATAACCCCTCTTTCAGTTCTCATTTTTGACTTTGCGAGGTTCAGTACTGGAGCATGTACATTAGTGTTTTGGAGCAAACATTCTATGTGTTCCCAGTTTCTGTATTTCTTCATGGAGTGGTGCCAAGAGAGCATGATCTGGTTTCCTTCTGGTTGAAATAATACAAGAAAAAGTGAAATAAAACAAAACAAAACAAAACACAACACATAAAAAATTCACCCCAGGAGTGCATGTAATACACTCCAGCTGCATATTCAATACATGGAATAAATCTAGATACCATGGAAATAAAAACTCTGGGAAAATGCAGTGTGTGATGTCGGGACCCTTCAGTGAACTGTTACGTTTTATGAATGTTTTCTTTCCAGTCTTCACATCTTGAATATAATAGGTATAGTCAACTTCTTTTTTATAAAGTTTTTAAACTGTACATAGGTTAATAAAAATGACATATAGCCTGTAACAGGGATCATGTGACAAGCTTTGAGGCTAGGATGGCTACTGCTTTCTTTTGATGTTTTGAAACATGTTTTCATGATTAGATTAGAGCACACAAAAATTACCTAGTTATGTCAACAGTGCCACCTCTTCTTCCAAACCGAACATCCAGGACTGTCCATTTAATTCCAAAAATATATTAAACTGTACTAGTAGATAACAAGAAAAGGGGACAGGGTAAAATGGAAAGGGGAAGAGGGAGGGAAAGGGAAAGGGAAAGGGAAAAGGAAAAGGAAAAGGAAAAGGAAAAGGAAAGAAGAAAGAAAAGAACCTTTATTCTGTTTGTTTTTTTCTTCTGGTAATGTCTGAGAATTTGTTGTGAATCTATGTCTTGTTCTAAAACTGTAAACTCAGTGACTATGCATTGCTGGATGGTTTGGGTCTGATCCCTAATAATCTTCAGGAATTATTAAACCTCTTTCCCGGGGAAAAAAAAATAAAAAAAATTGTTAGTACTGAAGTTCACCCTCTTTCTTTCTCTGTCTGTTTGCTTAAGAAGAGAACGCCGAGTTGAATATGTGGTCAAAGCTGAGAATTGTACTAAGACATTTTGGATTACTTCGTTTTGTTGGCTAAACTGCTCTCTATCTCCTTCCATGTCACACCCCAAAATCCCAAAAGAAACCTCCTAGAAACTGACATGTTAATGTTACTGATTCAAACCAAACATAAATCATACCTTGTAAAATAATGATACCACAAGAAATAATGAATTATCATTATTTTATTGTATTTTTAAAATTTGTTAAAGCTAGTAGACTTTCATCAATAGAACCTGATACACTGATGTGCCTATTCGACCCAAGTTGCTGAGGCTCTACGAAAAACAGTAGCTTTGTCAGTGAAGCAGTAGCTGCTGAGAGAGGGGAGAAGAGACTGATGCTTATTCTAAATTTTATAAATAGCAGCTAAATCAACACTGTCTTTAAAACTACCAGGTGGCATCCAGCTCTAAAGGGTCTTCCATCAAGCCTTAACTTACTGTGAAGAGGGATGACTTCAGGAACTTTACAGCTGGGTGAACAGTGAGGTCTCAGTCAGTATTTTTTGCAGGCAGTTTCTTTAGTTTCAGCAGCCAATGTTGTACTTATATGAGCAGAAGAGAAGAGAAACCTAGTGATCTGCCCCCAGTTTAGAAAGATGCTTTGGACAACAAAGGCTAGCAAAATCTTAACAAAATTAGGAACCATTTTAACAGACAAAGTCATTGGCACAATGAATTGAGGATTTAGGTGGTTCCTAGATAAAAACGGAAATCACAGAATGGTTGAGGTGAAAAGGGGCCTCTGGAGGTCATCTGGTCTGATGCCCCTCCTCAAACAGAACTACCTAGTCTGTTGTCCAGTACCACAATCTGTCAGCTTTTGAATATTGCAAAGGGAGAAGACTACACAACCACTATGAGCAGCCTGTGCCAGTATTCAACCACAATAAAAAAAGTGTTTCGTGATATCCTGTGTTTCAGGTTGTGCCCATTGCCTCTGGTCCTGTCTACGGGGACCACTGGAAACAGCCTGGATCCATCTTCTTTGCACACTCACTTCAACTATTTATATACGTTGATAAGATCTCCCCTGAGACTGCTCTTCTTCAGGCTAAACAGTGCCGGTTCTCTTAGACTTTTCTCATAGGAGAGATGCTCCACTCACTTCATCATCTTCATTGGACTCTCTCCAGTACGTCTGTGTCTCTCTTGTACTGGGAAGCCCAGAACTGGGTAAAGACTTCAGGTGCAGTCTCACCAGTGGTAAGTAGAGGGAAGGGATCACCTTCTTCAACCTGCTGGCAAAATCTTCAAATGAAAACAAATGAAATATGTTGACGTAAATGAAAAGGTTAGGCATAAGAATCACCACTGAAGCTGAGCACATCTTCTTCCACTGACCATGAATCTCTTCTAAACAACATGCTCATTACAAAGATAGGTTTTCAGGAGAAACTGTGTTTTACACACTTTAAAAAATGTAATTAAATCAGTTACTGGTGAAGGTTAAATTCAGGCAGTCAAAATTCATACACTTATCCATGTTTTCTTTCTGATTTGCAAGTGCTTGCATATGCTCCAAGGGGTGGTTGGTACAAAAGCCAAAGGAGCTTCTGTTTAAAAGATTTAGACTGAATGTGATGGCTTCTGCATGGAACATGGAGGCTCTGTGGGGCTGGTGGCTTTAGTGACATAACCGCCAAGGAAATCACTTAATGTTGATCATGCCTTTTCACTTCACCTGGTAGCGTTCTGTTAATGTGAATGCACATTTTACCTCAGTGGAATAGGGAACAAAAATACCTCAGCAATCCTCCCCCAAAGATTTTCATAGTTCCTTCTTGGCTGTTTGATGAAAACATGGTCTACATCCATTTCTTGGTGGTACACTTATTCATCATTCTCAGAACGCTCTAGGTAAGTCTGTATACACATCTATTCAGCTGCATCTCTGCTTGTTTACAGTTTAGGCTGAGGGTCTGAATTTCCATGATATTGAGAAGACAAATCTGAGAAAGTTGTCAGTGATAGATACCTAATACTTCAGAAAGCCAGATCAATTGAAGCTAAATAAGGATTTGCAAAAGTACCTGTTTTCTAGGGAGCATGACTAGCACTGGCTTTTTGAAATTATTCTTTTTCCTTTTTTTTTTTTTATTTTATACGATGTTTTAAAGGGTAAAATATTAAGCTCTATCTATTATGTGTAATGATAACCTCCTGCACTTGAGCTATCTATATAACAACTTTTTACATAATAGTTTAAAATTAGTGACTTTGTCAAACTGTTTTGGCACTAAGCTGATGTCTAGAAAACTTCAGTTCTATCTTCCTTGTAAACTAGTTCAATCAGATAAGTGGTTCATAATTAAAGATCAAAAACCTTTTACAAATTTTTTTTAATAAAATGTTTTAGTGGCATGGAAAAAAATTGATAATATTTTTATTATTATTATTACTATCTACTAAGGCTAAAAAGGTTAGTTGTTCAGAATTTTAACTGTCACTTAGTTTTTTTGTCAATAAGGCAAAATATTGCCACTTTCTTTCCAAGAACACTGAAAATGAAGATAATTGCGAATAAATGATAAACATTAAAAACAAAGAAGAAAGAACAAGTAGTGGAAGAATAATCTGAGTATAAGCAGAAAAAATTTAAGAAGCAGTGAAAATTTCCCCTTCTTACATTGTTGGGCACAGCTATTTTGTGCAACTTGCTGACATTTATCAGCTTAAAAAGTTTGAGTATTCCTTTCAGATATTAAAAAATAGGGTGGTGCTACAATTTTTCTTTTTTTCTTTTCTTTTCTTTTTTTTTTTTAACCTGTGGTTTGAAGGAAAGCAACAGTGAGAATGAATTTCATACTAGTAGACACTTTTAAGACTAGATTTAGCTGCAGTCACATTAGCTTAGATAATGGAAGAATTTTTCTTCATTGAAAATGCTCCCTGTCGCTTAAGAAGAACTCACTGAGGCAGCCTGCCATCTAGCTTTTTCACAGCAAAATAGGCTTGCAGACTGCAGATGAGAGACTCGGGAGCAGAGACAATTTTAACTTAGCCATCCCTAATTTATCTCAAGCTTTTTCAATTCATCTTCACTGCTCTATGCACACTGGAACACCAGATTGTCAACCCCTGGGAACAGAATGCAACCAGGGATCTAGAGAGCTGTCACGTCCTGAGAAATATTTAAATTGCGCTGATTTTCTTCTGGAGTGCTGAGCAGAGGGAATGAAACTCTCCATCAAGTCATAGCTTTGCGGGCAATAGATCAGAGGATACTGCCAGTTTTTCTAATGGATTATTGTTATCGGGCAGGTTCTTCCTGAAGGTATGTAGTTACTCTCTCAATTCATTACCCACACTATTTATCAGGTAATGATCTAATGAACTAGAAATCCAGATACATTAAGAAAAATGTTAACTAAGTAATCTGTATTGATTGAATGATGGCACTTTATTGCAGCATGTTTGCAGGTAAAATAATCTGATCTACTTACTGTAGATATGTAGTACCTACTGCCAAGTGCTTTGTCAGCAATCCCCCCCATGCAAAAAAACCCAATCCTTATCCTTTAAACAAAAAAAGCAAAAATCCATTGTGCTGCATATAACATTGCCACAAGTTGATGCTGACTGCCCAGAGAATGTTGTTTTTCTGAAAATAATAATATTGAAGAGCAAAATCGTACTTCTGATTTAAAATTTCTTGCAGGTGAGTATTTATTTTGTGAAATATTTTCCAAATCTGAGTATGGTCAGAACTCCCCTTGAAGTACTACAAATGAATTGTGGAGTTAGATATTTTTTTGTTTGCTGTGATGTTCCACCCTTTTGCATGGGGAATTAGGATATTTAATTCTGAAAATCTCTGATATTAGATATGTAACAGAAGCCTCTTGTATCTGTACTGCCAGACTACAGGAGCTTCTTACTAAAGCATAAGGATTACATACCACAACAGAGGTTTTAAAAACAAAATCTGTAAAGCAGAATTTCTTGCCTTTTAAACTTTTGTGTTTAAATAGGAGTTACAGCACCTGTCTCCTAATCTCAAATGCCTACTGCATGTCTGCCAGTGTAGCTTGTGAGGCAGGCTGACCTAAAAATGAAAGATTTCTAAACTGCAGAAGCAGCCAGACATTTTTGAACTATTCCAAGCGCGGGAGTTGCCACAGATATGGGAAAAGCACTGCCACATTCAAGTTAAAGTCCCGGCCTTGCTTCATTGCTGAGTTGGCACTCTCCCTGAGTACAAGCTCTGAGACTTGAACACAAAAAGGCAGATGCACAGCTAAGCAAGAGTTACGCCCCGGAAAAAGAAAATTTAAAAATTTCTTACCTGTAGCTTCTTGTCCGGTGCACTTGCTGTGCTGCTGTCATGCTACCAAGAGTAAATGATGTATGAGCTCGTGTATGGTGTGCTTGATAGTGCAGTGGATATCCTGAACTGGATGTTTAGTCACAAGTGACAGATGTTTGTCATGGTTTTTTTATATTTTTTGCTGAAAGAAAGCAATATGATAGTAATAGGTAAAAAAGATAGGGGAAGAAGGAGATTTCAGAAGCCCATAAGAGTTAAAATTTGTAAGTCTGAGATAAGAGCATTTTCTAGTTTAACTTCCTCTGTTTATGGAATATAATATTTTCAAGAAATTAATAATAAATTATGACAGTATATGTTGCTCCTGTTTGAAACACCTGAAAGTTCCTTTCCTCTAGAGCCTTGGAAAGGCTGAAAGAAAGAGGAGAAAGATTGATTCCGTACCATTTCCAATGAACTGTTTAAAGTATTTCCTTTTTTGTGGGCCTCAACCAGACTGGGGCAAAGAGGCTTTCATTACATTCTCCCTAGAGGCTCCTAACATCAGCATGCTATTTTTTAAAGGAAGTAGGCATGTTGGCTGTGTTTTTACCAATTTCTCAAGCTTCTTGATTAAATGTATAAAGCCCTCTTAAAATGTTTCTGGATACTCATTGAAATTTCATAATTTTGTACAACCACTTATGAACGTCATAGCCCAAGATGGTAATATCAACATTTCTTATGAAAACCTAACTTTTCCAGATCAGATTCCATTTTGTGTCCTTTGAGTCCAATTATATGTTTCCTTTTAAATGCTGGGTTACTTGAAACACTAGCTAATTAAATATAGTTGTTTCTGATATATGGCATTGGGGAGTAACCAATAACAACATAGCAATATCTTTGACTATGTTTTCTTCAAGGTAAGATGAAACAAAACACATTTAAAAGATTTACATGGAAGGGTAATATGAAATAATAGGAAATTAATTAAGATTAATATCTTCATGTTCTATCTTTACCTTCACATTTTATTTTTCTTTTTGTCTACCATGAGGTGCGGTAATAGCTACGGCCTCTTCTCTTGACAGAGATCTATAGCGTGCCCACATATTATGCCATTTCCATCTGGAACTTTCTGCTGCCGTCTTAAACTGGTTTAGGTCATTTGTGTAAAGAACTGTATTACAAAATGTGGTATAGGATAAACAAATGAAACAGTTTGAGGAAGGAAGAAAACTGAAGTGCAAGTTGTTTGTTACAGTGTTAAATCTATCCTCTTTAAAGCATAGTCTTCTGCCTGTCCTGGTTCTACTAGTATTTCTGTTCCACTATAAGTTTGCTGTTCTTTCTTCTTGCCTATGATAACAATTCTTTAAAATAAAATAAAAAAAGAAAGAATGAAAGAGTTTTCCAAAGGAACTTACAGCAGTAAACTCACCTGTTTTGTTTATGTGCTTCAGCAGTCCTTAGCTAACACCACTTATTTCTGTGCTCCACTTTGCTTGAGCAAGTAACCTTAAGTGTTGACTGTATTCCTTCCTTGATATCTTCTTAGGTTCTGCTCCTTTCTGTCCCGTTGTGTGCTAGACAAATCATAAAATCAGACGATCAGTTTTGACCTTTTTCTACAATGCTTTTGTCATTCCCTTGTGCTTATTTAACAGCTGTTTGAGGTTGGAGTTATTCTCCCAAAGTGAGCCTCTTGTGCTAACTATCCTAATTCTATACAGTGGATATAAATGACGTCTCTTAGGGACCTTTTTTGGGAAAAAAAATAATTCATGACTGACATTATCTGTTCTTTGAACTCTATCTGGTAACTTTTTGTTTCAAGTGTATCTTTTACACAGACCATTAGCTAAATAACACATTTGATTATGTAGTAATACTGTTAAGAAGGTCTAATGACATACAACAAATCTGTGTTTTCACACACATAATTTCACAATTTTGAGTAAGCAAGACTGAAAAGCTGTTTTCCCCTGAGAATCATATCTGATTGTTGTGAAGCACATCAGGAAATAGGAGTGTGAAGAGCATACAAAGTTAGTTCGTGCTTGCAAATCTGTCTTATTTTGGTTGAAATGTTTCAGCATGATCTCAAACTGTGATCCAGCTTCTTAAAACATGGGATACCCTGCCTAGCTACAGGTACAAGCCCACATAAGTCTTGTGTTGTATCTTCCAGCCCCTGATTTCAGTTATGCAGAATATCTGAATTTTTAGTAGACACTGATATTTAAGCACCTGAGTAAATATTTGTTCATCTTTTAAAAAAAAAGTACCAGAATTCTCTCTCCTGCCTTATTCTGTCTCAGTCTCTTAAGAGAATTCAGATCATGGAATAACACACTTCTGCACAATTCTGGTTACTTCTGTCCTCCTATAGACAAAATTTACTGTCCAAAGTAGCTGGTGTTCTTGTTGAAAGGTACATAGCTCACAAAAATATCAACAAGTCCATGATTAAATGAATTAATATTGGCTTTAGACTAATATCTTTCAGATTATATATTTGTAATATAATTTTCTAAAAGTGTATCTTTCTTTGTTCTCTGACTTGTCTTAGCTTGGTATATGTTAAACAAAGTATTTTGTACTGTAAATCTTCCAAAGATTTAAATTTTTTCTTGATGCCCCCCACCCCACTTCCCACCCCCCAAATGATAGGAAAACATATCTGAAAAGCTATAATAACCACCTCTATTGCACTTCTGGAAAGCCCTAATTTCAGAATAAGAAAACTTGAAGATTTGTAATGATAGGGTTCAAGGATTATTTTAACTAAAGTTTTGGTTGTAGATTTTAGTTTTCTTCCTCCTGTCTACACAGTAGAAAGTAAATACGCCTCAAAAAGTAAGAATGTAATACCCTTAATCTTTTCTTATGCTTTTTCTTTCTTGTATATTGCTGAGGGTGGAAGTTTTTCTGAAACATCCAGGGCTGATCTCTTCTTCTTGGCAATAAATAAGTAGGGTTCTCTGCATGTAGCTTTTTTCAGGTGCAATTAAAAATCTGATTTGTTTGGGGAGCTTCAGTACTGCTTTTCTATCTTAATGCAGTCGTTACAATTGCTATTGCACACAGGGAGATAAATAACATTCCTGAAGACATGAAAGTAATATATCTTGTTCTGAATGTCATTTAATATCCAGTTTACTTCTTTCTTGCACTGCTGGAAGTCACTACATCGAAGTCAATGGAATAAATGAGAGTAGAACCAGGTTCAGTACGTTTAAAGATCCCTGTTTACCTCTACAAGTCAATCAGCATGAAGTTTCTATCTTAAACTGTGTTTATTAATAAGACTTTGAAAGGTAGATTATTTGTTTGGGTACAAAACTGCTTCTGCTGTGCCCTTCCAGCTGCTGCTGAAGACTAGCAACACTTTCTAACTGTCCATAGCTTCTCAGATTTTGAAAGCTGCTTTCTCAGAATTTAAGGCAGATGAAAAAAATCTGTTTCAAAGAATTTTAAAGAATTCCTTGGCTGCTTCTTATTAATTAGATGCCCCAAATGTTCATTATTTTAAGGGTATGAAATATATGTATTTTATGTGGGTATTACTTGGGATACTCTTCTAAGATGTGTTGTCATTACATGCATTTGTAATTTAAAAAAAAAATCAAGTTTTAATTTGACTACTTTTTGAGTAGCAATTAACATTAAGAAACCTTGGCAAGCATGCACATTTTCACATGACCAAAGAAGCATTTCTAATTTGTGTTTCTAAATGTGTAGAACATTACTGTATACGTGATGATGGAAGAGTTCTCAATAAAAGCACACTCTAAGTCAAGGAGGAGTTGGTAACAGTCTCCAGTTAAGCTTTATCTACTTTGTTCAGTGTTTTCTCTTATCCTTTTTGTCTGACTTTCAGTTAACAGGTTGAACTTTTCTGGTACTGTTTGAAAAAAGTGAGAGAAACTCACGTGTAAGAGTTTCTCCTTTATAAGGCTGTTATTTTTGAAGAAATACAGGGACCAGTATGCTTGCTTCAGCTGTTTGTTCATATACAGGATAGGAGTATAAGCTGTTTTATCTATCTTCTGCTTGTGAAGACATGAAGAAAACAGACATTGCCAAACTGAACAGATATTAAAAAAGTCAGACTCACAAAATATTTAAATACTCTAATAATAATATTTTTGTCTGTTTACCGTGTTCTGTATTCCTAAGAGCATTTATGGATCTGTTGCAATTAATGTAGTGCAGCCTCTGAAACTTAGGGATGATTTTTAGCACTTTGACACCACTGAAATGTCACTCCCATATCTGGCCTTCCTTAGTCAGCAGCTGATTCAGTCCTCCTCCACTCCCTCCTATGTACAAGCTGATATTTTCCTTCTTGCTGTAATCCATGTTAAACACCATATAATATGTTTTATTATTTTTCTGTGTAGGAAGTGAGGGTGTGCATGACTGTGATGCAACAGCTGAGGCACTTGGGCATCTTGTCAAAACTGAAGGGATGTCATGCTATGTCCTTCCCTCTTCTGGAAAGACTTTTCAGCAGCTTTGACTCTGGAGCTTGCCAAACCCCTCCATGAGCGACTCTAAGAACAAGCCTGATGGAAAGCTACCTCAGCAGAAAAAATGCATAGTTTTCCAATAGTTTAGCAATTTGAATCATGTCAGTTAAGGACCTGATGAATCTGAGACCTGAATCACATCAGCAAAAGACCAGGGTGACTGAGTCTGTTCAAGGAATGAGGTGGAAGGAGGGGGTTCCTCCTTTTTGATGCAGTAAACTGTTAGATTGCAACAGCTATAACATTTAACCTCACCTCAAAACTGCCTTGCACTCTTTGTATATCTCCTTACCTCCTGTCAAAACGTGCCAGTGGAGGAAAAGCGAGATCTCTGCTTACTTTCAGAGAAGGTCTTGTGTGCCTCCTTGGGGAAAAGCAGCCTGGCAGCGAAACAGGGAGATTTAAATCACACAGAGCTTTGAAGCTTCCCTTGCCATCAAAACACCCACTGCAGCACTAGTCAAAGTGGTAAGTCAATAAGAACCAGTTGTATAGTCTATTAGATCTAGTTAAACAAGACCCAAACCTGATCAGTTTTATAAAAATGGGAAAATATGCTTGCATATCTAGTAGTGAATTTTTAATATCGTTTTTTTCCTTGATGTAAGTCATTTTCCAAAAACTCTATATTTCCTTTGTTTTTTGTAGTTTTGGGTCTGTCAGTCCTGTGTTTCCCCCTTCAAAGTCTGAGGGTTTGTTTTTTCTCTTCTTTCTTTGTTTGTTTCTGGCTGCCACTGCAATGCTGAAGATTAAAGGGACTGGGAACACTGTGCTAAGTATCAGAGTAAATCTTGAAATGGGCAATGTTTTAACTGTTTCCAGGTTTTTACTGTGTGTGTGTGTGTTGCTGCATCTTAATCTTCAGCTTGTTCAGAACCATTTTTTTCCCCCATGTATTCAGACAAAGAGTAACTCTTGAGTGGAATATCTACCTAATACAGTAAGATAGAATCACCGAATCACAAAAGCACAGAACAGTTGAGGTGGGAAGGGACCTGTGGAGGTCACCTGGTCCAATCCCCCTACTCAAACAGAGCCAGTTGTCCAGCATCACAACCTGTCAGCTTCTGAATGTCTCCAAGGATGGAAACTCCACAACCACTCTGGGCAGCCTGTGCCAGTGCTTGGTCACCTTCACCATAAAAAAGTATTTCCTGATGTTCTAAAGGAACCTCACATGTTTCAGTTAGTGATTATTGCCTCTGGTCCTGTCACTGGACACCACTGGAAACAGCCTGGATCCATCTTCTTTGCACACCCCCTTCAACTATTTATATACATTGATATGATAGATGTCTTTCTCCAGATTAACCAGTCCTGGTTCTCTTAGCTTTTTCTCATAGGAGAGATGCTCCAGTCCCTTCACCATCTTTGTAGCCCTTCATTGGACTCTCTCCAGTATGTCTGTGTCTCTCTTGCACTGGAGAGCCCAGAACTGGACACAGTACTCTGGATGCAGCCTCATCAGTGCTGAGGAGACAGGAAGGATCGCCTCCCTCAACCTCCTGGCAATGCTTTGCCTGACACAACCCAGGAGCCTTCTTTGCAGCAAGGGCACCTTACTGGCTCATGATCAATTTTGTGTGTACCAAGACCTCATGGGCCTTTTCTACCAAGCTGCTTTCCAGCTGTGTGGCCCCTAGCATATATCGTTGCATGGGGTTGCTCTTCCTCAGGTACATGACTTTGCACTTTTCCTTGTTGAAATAAATAATATATTGCTTAAAAGATTATAAAATCTATCTTCTTTTTAGCTACCTCAAACTCTTTTGGGAATCCCAAGCAATGTTATTTATTATATTTTATTAAATAAGGACCTTCTGCCTTTCCACAAAGATATCTGATAATATAGTGTTCAAAAAAATAATTTACAGTAGATAATTAATTTGATTGGTCCCGTATGACCCAGGAGCTAGGCTATGTGTTCCTGAATGTCATCTACTGGGGTGTTTTTGTGTTATATACAGTGGTCTTCTGTATAAATCATTCATTTCTTTTTTTTTTTTAAAAAAAAAAAACAAACGGAAAAAGAAGTCCTAAAAATTAGGAAGTGATTAGAAGAAAAAAACTCAAAATAGCCACAATATTACTTCTGTGTCCACTGGATTTCTTCCCTGCAGTTTAGAACTAGGATTTTATGTCAGAAAATCAAGCGGTTTGTTCCTTTGTTTTCTTATTTCATACTAATGACTCCTAGACACTCTACAGAAGTATGATGTCACCAGCGGTCACTGATGGTGTTCCTCAGCATCCAATTCTAGCGCCAGTTCTGTTCAATGTATTTGTCAATGATCTGGATGTAGAAGTTGAATGCACCATTACCAAGTTTGATGATGATACCAAACTGGGAGGTGCTGTTGCCTCTCTTGAGGGACAAAAGTCAGTGCAGAGATTGGAGCACTGGGCTGTGATTAATGACATGGAATTTAACAAGTCCAAATGCTGGATTCTGCACCTAGAACAGAGTAATACCGGGCACAAGTACAAACTGGCAGAGGAGTGGCTGGAGAGCAGCCCTGCAGAAAGGGATCTGGAGGTGCTGGTCAGCAGCAGGGTCAGTATGTGTCAGCAGTGTGCCCTGGCAGCCCAGAGGGCAAACCACATCCTGGGGTGCATCAAACACAGCATGAGCAGCCTGGCAAAAGAGGTGACTATCCTGCTCTACTCAGCGTTGATGTAGCCTCACCTGGAGTACTGTGTGCAGTTCTGGGTTCCACAATTTCAGAAGGATAGGAAGGTTTGTGAACACATCCAGAGGAGGGCAACAAAGCTGGTGACAGGACTAGAAGGAATGGCCTGTGAGGAGCAGTTAAGAATTTTGTGCTTGTCTGGTTTGGAGGAAAGGAGGCTGAGGAATGACCTCATTGTTCTCTGCAGCTTCCTGAGGAGGGGAAGTGGAGAAGGAGGTGCTGAGCTCTTCTTGCTGGGATCCNCCTGGCAGCCCAGAGGGCAAACCACATCCTGGGGTGCATCAAACACAGCATGAGCAGCCTGGCAAAAGAGGTGACTATCCTGCTCTACTCAGCGTTGATGTAGCCTCACCTGGAGTACTGTGTGCAGTTCTGGGTTCCACAATTTCAGAAGGATAGGAAGGGTTGTGAACACATCCAGAGGAGGGCAACAAAGCTGGTGACAGGACTAGAAGGAATGGCCTGTGAGGAGCAGTTAAGAATTTTGTGCTTGTCTGGTTTGGAGGAAAGGAGGCTGAGGAATGACCTCATTGTTCTCTGCAGCTTCCTGAGGAGGGGAAGTGGAGAAGGAGGTGCTGAGCTCTTCTTGCTGGGATCCAATGATAGGACATGTGGGAATGGTTCAAAGCTGCACCATGGTAGGTTCAGACTGGACATTAGGAAACATTTCTTTATTGAGAGGGTGGTCAAACACTGGAGTAGGCTTCCTAGAGAAGTTGTTGACACCTCAGTCCTGCCAGGGTTTGAGTCATTTGGACAATGGCCTTAACATGCCCTTTTGGTCAGCCCTGAGTTGTTCAGGCAAATTATTTTATTTTATTCTATTCTATTCTGTTCCGAAGAAATGCAGAAATGATCTGATGACTTTACCTATTGGTGCGAAAGAATTAAAATAATGGAAAAGCTATTGAATCTAATATCTTTCGTTAAAACTGAAAGGAGAATAATATGGAATTTTAGATTTTGAATAGTGAGCAAAACTACGCAAAATATGTTTAACTTGAGATGTCATCCAAAGAGCAATTGCAATCTGAATTCTTGTGCAAGGGAATGATTCAAAACTCAAGAACAGTGAAAGAGTAAGGAATCTTCCTATAAGGAATCCCTCCACTGTGGTTGTGGCATCAAGGGTATTATCTACAGCCAATTTGTCTTTTAAGATTTTGAGTTATCTTCAAAGGTGACAATTAAGTAACCTAATGATCTAAACGGTAGTATTATCTCAGCAGAAGCCAATACAGGAAATGAAGTGTCTCAAATCTGCCAACATGTTGGATTCTATCAAACTTAAAAAAGGAACTATAGATTGAATGTACTGAAGGAAAGGAGAAAGGAAGATTGAAAGTACTGCTTGCTATATGCAATTGTCAGTCTGTCTTGACTGATTGGATGGTCATGTTGTATTTAAGATATTCTTCTATTTCTCCACTAGTGAGAAAAGTTTACAAGTCTTGTGTATTGGACAAAGGAGACTTGATATTTTACTTTTCCATGTTTCTGGGTGAGAAAGAAAGCTGGTATACACATATATTGTAAATATATGTAGTTGAAACTCAGCATTAAATAAGGAGCTGCCGACTGCAAATGGGTCATCACCAAAACTGCTTGTTTACCTTTATTCTGAATAGAATTACTGTGACACCTTAAGGGGAAAAAATACAGTTATTTATTATTGAATAGGGCTTATTCATAAAAGGTTGCACCTACTGAAAGTGAAATTATTTGCAACAAGTGAATCACATTTCGAGACCAGAGAAGACAAAAGTGCTATATACATATGTGTGTATGTGTGTGTATATGTACATGAAACTCTATTACTGCTGTGATATTAATAATAGAAATTGTTATTAATATAGTATGCCTAAATCTTATTAGAAAAGGGGTGTTTTTACAAAGCAAAATTAGGCTTTTTGGAATTAGGCATGATGAGAAAATCAAGTAGTAGTTACTTGCACACTTAATAGTAACACTAGCTACAGGCGGCTAGTGTATTTGAAACCTATCTGTACTGAATGGTGCTCGAACTAATGAAATTATTCTATTTTTTCTGTTGTGGCCAAAAATAGCATAATATTTATTATATGCTATTTCATGTTGCTTAGATGGATCCAGCCTCCTGAGGACAAACATAAAACACAACACACTTTCCTTTTGAGTGATAATATATACATAGATAAGCTGAAGGACACTTTATTATAAAACAAATGTTTCATCTTCTCTGGACAACTCTGTATTTGCCACTGCCAGAAATGTTTAAATGGCAAACAATTTTACTTTGTTCTTATGATGTCTTTGTATACTTTAATAGTAATACTTTGCTATCACTGGCTTTCGCATTTCACTTTACTACTTGCAAATGCAATTACAAACTATATATTGCAAACATCGTAATTTTCTATGAAGATACCAAATAGAACTTAATTGTATACATATTCATACGTCATGCTTCACCCCCAGCTGGCAGCTGAGCACCACATAGCCGCTCAATCACCCCTCCCCTGTTGGCAGGATGGAGAAGAGAATGGGAAAAACAAAGGAGAACCCTCCTTAAGTTGAGATAAGGGTCTTTTAACGGGACAGCAAAGGTAGAGGGAAACAACAACAGCACTTATAATGGAATGTACACAAAGGCAGTAGCAAAGAGAGCACTTTACTGATTCAAGACAAATCCAAGGGACCAGATGCCCAGCCCACACCCAGACCATTCTGGAGCAGGGCCTACCTACCCCTCCCTGCCAGCCCCCTTTTATGGGGTATGATGTCACATAGTATGGAATAGCCCCAGCCAGCTTGGCTCACCTGGCTTGGCTCCTGAAAATTAACCCTATCCTGGCCCAAACCAGGACAACCAGGAAGAAGGGAAGGATGGGGGGAGGTGTGTTAAGATTTGGTTTTATTTCTCACTGCTCTGCTCTGTGTTTGCTTGGTAACAAATTTGATGAATTCCTCTCTGAGTCTGGTCTGTTTTGCCTGGGACGGTAATTAGTGAACAGCCTTTCTCTATCCTTATCTCAACCCATGAGCCGTTTGTTACACCTTTTCTGCTCAGTCTAGTTAAGGAGGGGGAGTGATAGAGAGGCTTTGCTGCGCACCAGGACTTCAGCCAGGGTGAACCCACCACACCATGTTATTCCATTGGTTACTTTCTTTACTTTACTATTATTAGAAGAAACAAAATAGCAGGAATAAAAGCTTAATTTTTACTTGAACTTGAAATTACCTGGCCACATAAAAGTGACAATGACATATTTTGTCACACTGATTTTGACTAAACATTACTAGGCAACCATGTTTACAGAAAGAGTTCAAATTCCATGCCAAAAGCATCTCTGCATGTCTGAAATGAAAGAGGCAGTATAAAATAAGAGATTGATAGAAACCTAGATAAACGTGAGCAGAAATGCTGAACATATGGCAACATTCACTACAGTGCATTGTTTCATAATGATCTTGGTAGAGAAAACTGCCAGGATGTATGGATAAAGAGTAAGCAATAATGTTTTGAGATGATAAAGATCACTTACAGGATGTGATGAATCTATTCAAAATAAAAGTACTGCAAACAGTATATCTATTGGTAGAAGAATGGCAGGCTTCCAGGTCATGTTGTGAAAATACTTGGCCTCCATGTGCAGTAAGTTAGTCTTCTAAGTACATGCAGATGAAATCTATTAATTCTTTCCTAGAAATAAATGTAAAAAAATTATTCCGTATTGATAAAACATAGGAAAACTCAGTGCCCAGGAAAGTTAAAACAAAGTTCTTAAAAACTTCTTAATTCATAGTTATATACAGGTATTTGACTTTTCATAGAATCATAGAATCATTAAGGTTGGAAGAGACCTCAAGGATCATCTAGTCCAACTGTCCCCCTACCACCTATTACCCACTAAACCATGTCCTTAAGTACCACATCCAACCTTTCTTTAAACACATCCGTTTCTTCTGAATAAAATCTGTAGGATGTCTTTTCAAATCCTGTATTTATATGAACACATAAGGACAAACTATTGATTTCTAATAGCTTGAAACTTCCCACCCTTAGGGATATTTTAACAGAGAGAATGAATCTTTTCTTGCGAGTATCAATAAGCGATTTGTATGAGACATTCACTAGCACTAGAGCTTCTTCATGTTAGCTTTGTTCTGTAGCCAGGGATTCCTGCAGAGATTTTCTGTAGGTCCCTTATCTGCTCTGTGGTGAGGATTTAAATTTTTCAGTGTTGTCAAATGGTGTAACTGAATCTCAAGAATGCATAGCTGATATGCACTCCCAAACACAGATACAAAGTATGCAAGTAAATACACATTTGGTTCAATGCCAAGACTGCATGTGAAAATTCTCAGCTTCAAAAGAAACCTGCATTACCCAAGTAATATACATACAAGAGCTCATACAGAGCAATGCAATACTTTGGAAGGCCTTAAAAAGTATTTTAGCTTTTAGTTGTGTACTCTTTTTTTTTTTTTTTTTAATGAGATTTAGTTAGCTGCAATATAAAACACTAGATCATCAAATGAAAATTGTTTGGCAAAAAAATAGAAAAGCATAATTTCTGAACTTTAGTGGTTCATCATGCCAAATTGAAGTGTCTTATCAACCTGAAATGTTACTCTTTGTTATTGAATTATTCACCCAAAACAATCTGTCTCACTTTTTAAACAACATGTTACAGATTTACCATTTAGAATCAGTAACACGTGTGCAGTACTTTGATATGTTTTATTTCTAAGTACCTACCACAAAAAAATTATGCGCATTTTATGAACTACTACTGTATGTCCTCTGCCCTTTTACTTCATCTAATACTCCATTATTATGAAAAAGAAAAAAAAAAGAAAAAGGAAAAGAAAAGGGTGACCAAAGTAGACTTGCCTCTGATGTTGGATGACAAAGGTTTTTTGTGTATGTTTGTGACTAAGGATAGATAGACAGATAGACAGATAGGAATGATAATAAAATCTTGTAAAAAAAAAAAGAATTAGACTTTGACAATGAAATGGAACATTTTAACTTCATTTGAAAATTAGTATGTCCATAACATTCTTACATATACAGTTACAAAGACCTCTATCTTCTATAATCTTTGCATAAGCATTAAGAAGCCTATCTGAAGCATAATGCGCTCTACTCAGCAATTAAAACACTGTTTAGCAGTGTTCTGACTAGTATTCTTAGACTGAGAGATAACTGGTTTGTATAATGGCTATTCGAAAGAGAATTTCTTCTATATCTCAGAGATTTTTAGTATGGTTTATAAAAAAGTGCAAGCAATTTTGTAAATGTACAAATTATGCTTATCTGCCTGAATAATTATTTTTCTCAAAAGTGATGGCATGGTTTACTGTACATTTTTGGGAGCCAGTAATAAGACCCAGATACAATTTTCTGGGTAACAATGCTCACCTTTCCCATAGAAGCCCTCTTTGGCAAAAGACAGGATGAAAGAATTTCTTAAATATAGAAATATGTCTACCTTGTAGTGTAAGATTAATAAAATTGCAACTATTCTATTTCAAGTAACATTTTTCTGCCTGTTTTCCCTTCATTTCTTCCTTGGACCATAACTCAACAGCTGATTTGTCAAAAATGTTAGGCTAACAGCCCCCTTCCTTTCTAAATTCCTTCCTCACACTGCTCCTCTCATCAATATGGCAGAAAGGTATATACAGCTGGCTACATGGCTAACTGGCCTGGAGAATATGGAAGAAAAAGTGCCTTGCTAAAACATTTCCATTCCCATTTAAGCCATCTAATTGGAGAAGCTCATGGGATAATTGCTTTGGAAACTTAGGCTGGTTAATTAGCCTCTGTATTTACCACTCTTTTCCTTTCACTAGAGCAGATATTTAAAGGGGCACTGATTGAAAGCCGTTACCTTCACAAACGTTTCTCCCCTTGAATGAAAGGGTTTGTTGGCAGAAACAACACCGAGGCATCACACTTCAGTTTTTCATGTGGTACAACATAACCAAGAGCAACCTCATTTTAGTAACATGGAGGTCAGTGTGGACATTCTCCAGAAGCTGAATAGATTACCACTCAGATTTATGTGGAGTCCCGCATCACAGTTCAAGTTGCTACTGGTTACCAAAACTAGTATAAGTGCCTGTGTTCTGCGCTGCAATCTCACTGTAGACATATATTTAGTATTGCACCTCCTTGATGCTGTAGCATTGTTATTGGGCCCTTGCTCTCCAGAGGAATCCTTAAAAGCCGAGTGGTGAGGCAGTATAAATGGGGCCTGCAGCTCTCTTCGTGCTGTATTTGCTGTGTGGAGACAGGGACTAGCATGCTGGTCACTACTGTAATCAACTGGCTTATTTTTATTGAGCAAAATTCACTTTAAGTTTCTTGCCCTGAACACATTGTTCATATCATAATCTTGCACGAATATTTCGTATTCAATAGGAGTTTGATTATTGAAGCAGTAGGTTCACTCATGGGTTTAATGAAGGTCAGTGGTTCTTAGAAGCCAGATTGCGTGTTTTATTAACACATATTTATCAACGGACATATGTACTGCTCCCAGACTCTCAACATCTATAGTGAGTGTTTTAATGAAATGAGTTTGTATAATGTGGAAAGAATGCTAACGTTTAACCAATTAGCAGAGAAGACAGCAAAAATATCCTCTCCCTGTTAATTCTTGACACAGTTGCTCCATGTGCCGCTTCTGGAGCAGATGATGGATATTTAATACTAAAGAGGTGCTCTGGTTTGCACATTGAAATATTACTTCATTACTTAAAGAATGTGGTTATAGAACTGATATATTCCATTACTTTGTCATATTGTGTCAAGTTGAATTGACTTAAAAAGTGAACTATGTAACATGACGTGACATCTTTTAATTTTCCATAATTTGATGTAATATAATTTAACAGATATGTAAAATAAAAATCTTTGTCCATGGTGAAATTCATGTAGCTTACTTAGGCAAACATGAAAAGATTTTTTTGCCAGAAAATAGAATACAAATGTGTTTCACACAACGGGTATTTCCCTAGAAATATTCCCTACACAACACAGTAGAATTGTTTAAGCAAAAGAAATCTTGAAGCTGATGAATAGTCTCACAGAGAGTGGGTCTAAGGAATGCACTGAACAGATGTCCTTTTCCTCAAAAGCCACCAGACTATAGCACACTAGCCTACGATCTGGCTCCACAGTAATATTTTAACATAATGCATGTCAGCATCACTTCCCAAGCCATTAACATAGGTATGTTAATGATCAAGCTTATGCAGAAAAAATACCTTTACATATAGGAGTTGGTGGACTCATAGCTTTGTATCTGATCATTAAGTCAAGAGATTTATGTATAATGTGGAATCCATGTCAGCTGGAACTGACAGTGTCAGGCAGGTGTTACCTGCAGTATGAAAAGGTGATTGACAGAAACTTCATTACTTGATTAGGGGCTTAATTGTTTTGCATACTCAGAGTAACCCCTTCTTATCAGCCTCAGGCACTCACTGGGGCATAAAGCTGTAGGGACTGCAGAGAAAGAAATAAATATAAAGTTATTCCTTTTGTCATATAGCTTTTTTTTTTTAGGCTGTCTATTTAAATGGGAGAAAAACAATGCTCCAAATAAAGCAGGAGAAAATAATACATGCTATTTCAAGTGATCTTTGACAAAATTACTTTACCAATGTACAGGTATATGAAATAATCTAAAATTGAAATTCATGCTGAGCTTTGAGATGCAGCAATCTTCTAGCCTTGCTACCACACAAGTCTTCATAATGGCCAATCAAAGAGTAATATACAAAAAAATACTAAAATACTATCAATCTGTGGCAAGATTGTGTTTTTAAAGCTGTAGTGTAAAAGTTTGGTTTTTATTCGAGATGTAAAAATGAAAAATCTAACATTACTATATAAACATTTTATATAATAATTTGCTTAAAAGCATTGAGAGTCTTGATATCCATTGCTTTTGATATATTTCACTGTCCTTTATAGGAGAGAGTTTCTGGAAGAAACAACTTAATTTTTATTAAGAAGGAACTTTTTTTTTACCACTCAGATATATTTTGATTCTTCACTCTGTTCAATGAAGCAATTTTTGATAATTGAATGACTGAAGAAACAAGATAGAGGAAAGTAAATTTTGGATTTTTTTCTTCATCAGCTCACAGATTATGTCTTATCTGGGATGACCTAAAGGCACACAAGGCAAGAACCAGCTCTGATTTTTAATAATATCTATATCCAGGAAGCTGATAATTTTGAAGCTTCATATTTGTCCTCATATTTTGTATGAAACTGAGTCAGTCACACAATGTCTCACAACAGCATCTTCTAATTAATGACACGGGGGTGTACATGAAGGAAATGCACATCCTGGTTACCTGTATCTTCTTCAAGACCTTTTTGAAGGACTGGTGGCATGGTCACTTTCATTTAGCCATAGCATGGCCCTGCTCTGATTGGGGAGGTTAAGTCAAATGCCCTCTAGATATCCTTCCTTCTGAAATTAATATATGATCTTGTGAACCTGTGTAATAAAACAATTTGGGTATGCATAGAGATTTGAAAGATCAAACACACAAAGAATCAATATCGCCTAACTGCAGAATGATTGAAGTTGGCAAGGACCTCTGCAGGTCGTTTTGTCCAACTCATGCTCAAAGCAGGGGCAGCTAAAGCAGGTTATGCAGGACTGTATCGAGTTGGGTTTTAAACATCTCCAGGGACAAGGATACCACAAAATCTATTGCAAATCTGCTCCCATGTTTGATCACCCTCACAGTGAAAAACCTCTTTCTTATGCTTAGGAGAAACTTCCTGTATTTCAGCTTGTGCCTGTTGCCTCTTGTCCAGTCACTAGACAATACTAAGAAGAGTCTAGCTCTGTCTTCTTTACACTCTCTTGAATATGGATAAGTTGCCTCCTCAGACCTTTCTTCTCCAGGCTGAGCAGATCCAGCTATTTCAGTTTCTTTTCATATGAAAGATTCTTCAAGGCTGTAGTGATCTCTCTGGACTGTTGCTANTAAGAAGAGTCTAGCTCTGTCTTCTTTACACTCTCTTGAATATGGATAAGTTGCCTCCTCAGACCTTTCTTCTCCAGGCTGAGCAGATCCAGCTATTTCAGTTTCTTTTCATATGAAAGATTCTTCAAGGCTGTAGTGATCTCTCTGGACTGTTGCTAGACTTGCTCCAGTAAGTCCATGTCTCTTTTGGATGGGGGAACAAAGAACAGGAACCTGCACTCCTGGTGTGTCTCATGAGGACTGAGGAGAGGGGGAGGATCACTTCCCTCAGCCTGCTGACTATATGCTGCATAATGCATTCCAGGATGCTCTTGGACTTGTTTTCTGCAAGGGCACATTGCTAGCTCATGGTCAACTTGTTCACCAGTACCTCCAGGGCTTTCTCTGCAAAGCTGAATCAGTTGGCCACCAGTGTGTATTGGTGCCTGATGTTGTTTCTCTGGATGGCAGTGCACCCTTCTCATGTATCCTTGACACTCCACTCAGTTTTGTACCATCTATAAACTTGAAGGTACACTCTGTCCGGTCGTCCAGTTCATTAATGAAGAAGTTAAAAGATTTTGGCCTTGTTGTTGACCAGTAGTGGCTGAAGACACGTGAAATCAGTAAAGACCAAAGTGAACAAGGCATTGGGTACCTCAGCCTTTCCCATGTTCTTTGTTACCAGTTGTCCTACCCTGATTAGCAATGGACCTACATTTTCCCTCATCTTTCTTTTGCAGCTTATACATGTGTAGAAGTCCTTCCTGTTGCCCTGCATGTCCCTCACCTGATTCCCAAGTCCAGGTGGACTTTAGCTTTCCTAACATCATCCCTTGAATGTTTGGACAGTTTCTTTATACTCCTTCTGGTGACAAGGTCCTGCTTTCATGTCTTTTATGCTTCCTATAAAGTTTTGTTAGGATCTCCTTCTTTACCTTTAAGGGCCTCCTGCCATCTTTTCTTGCCTGCTATTTTTGGCATGATAGAAGAGACAATTTTGGAGCTTGGAGGAGCTAATCTTTGAGAATCAACTGGCTACGTGGTTTAGATTAGTTCTGTTAGCTCTTAATAGACAGCTTTCTCAAAACAGCTTTTTTAGAAAAAGTGATTGTTTACCTCGACTCAGAGTATTAGAATAATAAACAGTGGCATTAAGTAGAGAAAATGACTATTTAAAAAGACGTTGACTTTCTTGCAAGTGATGACAAATTATTATCTGCTGACATCACATGCAGAATGGTGATCTTCTTAGCTACATAAAAAGCTTTCTATAAAGGTATCCTTTATTAAATTTAGGCATGTCCTAAAAGTAATAACTGATTCTGGTTAATAGCAGGAAAAATGTGAGTAACAGAATCACTATGCAAGATCCCTGATCCTGCAATCCATTTTCTGACAATAGAAAATGTCTTTATTCAATATTGAAAGAGTATGAAGTTGCCTTTTTCTAGAAAGATCTTGATATTTATTACTCTATTTAAGAAGAAAATAAGACCCACAACAAGCTATAGCATGTTCCAAGAACAAATAATGTAATTACCTTATCATAAGTGTTTACTTGCTCTTCTGTGTACATATAAAGTATACTCTGTAGTGTGTACTATATATGTAGAATTGTTGTAGTCATTATTACTTCTTCCCTTATTAAGCAACAGTATAATTTTTGAATAATACAATACATCAACATCACATCTTACTTTTAGTTACTTTTGCCCAAATTCCTACCAAAAATTCCAGTACTTTTACAGCAAGAATCAAAGAAGGTACTAAATTAGGTACCAGCACAGAGAGAACCAACATGGAGTTTGGGAGTATTTTGTTCTTTAATGCCCACCTAACGTGCCTAGTTGCTCAGGCACAGACAGGCATGTTGAGTTATTTGGGCACTCTGGGACAGAGGAGAGCCAGAATCTTTTCTGTGCTAATAACGTGCAAATGTACACAGTGAGGTTTTTCTCAGGCAAACAGTCCCTAGATAAGAAGGGTCATGTCAATGGATGTCTATATACATTGTAGCAACTCACAAAGCCTATTATTGGAATTTTATGTGTGGGTTACCTAGCTTTAGCAATTATTTTTTAGGCATTTCACATTCTAATCAAGTTCCAACATACAGTCTCACTAGAGAAGAAATTTCCAAATTGCTTGTTTAAATTAATGTATATATTTATGTATTAGCTCATAATGATAGGGGTGGAATATTCTCATACTTAACAAAAGAGTCCCTAGAATGTTTTGTTGTTTTTGTTGTTGTTATTGGTTTTTGTTTGGTTCTTTAGTTTTGGTTTTGAATATTTTTTATTTTTTTAATAAGAACAATGGGTTGTATTTTCATTCTCTGAATTTTACCTATCTTTTCTCTGTCAGGTTTTTCAGTCTATAACAGTATGTCAGATCTCTTAGTGAATTAATTTAAGTTACTATGTTCACTTGGAGATTTTATTGCAGGATTGCCATCTTTTGCTTGTCTTAGCCTTGCATAAACTGCAACTGTGACTTTTGCAAAGGAATTCTGCACCTGTTTTTTTCCCTGAAGTTGGTTTTTTTTTTTCTTGACATGAAATTTGCTTTTATATAGTATTTGAACTTGTTCTGAAGAAAAAACTTGTTTCCATTTAAAATGATATCCATGGTAGAAAAGCTATTAAACTCTTTGTTAGAAATGTATGAGATGAATAAATTTTTTTTCAGTCTTACTGTAGTGTTATACTGCTAATGTCTGTATACATTAGAAAATATTTTCTTCCCGGAATTACTTCTATTAACTTGGATAAAGCTCAAGAAGCTTCTGAATTTAAATTCTTATCTCCTCCTGGGTTCACAATAGTTTCCAGGGTTTTTTTTTACTATCATTACTGAGCCTTTTTAGAAAATGAGAATCCAATATTAATACTATGCCTAAATTGATGTTATTTGCACAACATTTGTCCTAGTTGCTACAGTGATAGGAATTTCATTATTTTTAAGAAATTCCTAAGGAACAGTATATCAGTAAACCTATTATTTTTTATGATGGCTAACTTTTTAAGACTCTTTCAGAGCTTGTAAATGTTAAGATGATTCATAGATTCAGTTTTCAGTAACTAACTGAATGCTTTGGTACAAGAAAGAGCTGACCACAAAAATAAATCAAGGCCTGATCAAGGAAAAAAACCAAAATTATAGCAGTGTTGTAGCCTAAAATGATTCTGCCAGTATTGCACTGATGTGTTACATTTTTATGCTTTGGTTAAGTTTATAGACAAGTCTACAACATGGAATTGTGCATAAGGTCTGTGTTCCTACTTGGCAGAATCACAATGATTGTAGCACATAGGTTATATTTTGAAATATTTCTGGTCATTCAATATCCTGAAATGTAAATATTTAATTAGAAAAAGCAAAAATTGCATGTTATCAATTACTCTGTGATGCTAACAGATGGTTTAACTGCCTAGCCTGTTCATTCACAGTTTATTGTCTACGTGATTTTTGGTTAAAAGGATGTAGTCAAGCAGCAGAGAGGAAGGATCCTTGGTCGTGTTACTTTGATGCACTTCAAACATGAGTAATATTTCACGCAGGAGAAAGGTATCCTTCCTTGAGAACTCACAACAATTAGAAGAGCTTCTGGAGTGTAATGTTAGACAGATAGATCTGAAAAAAAAAACCCCAAGAAGAAAGCCTGCAAAATGTGTATAACAGTCAGATCCCTGAAAGGAGCAGAGTAGTATTTCAGCTAGTAAGTCACAGACAGGAGAATGTGTTTTTTGGGATTCCCAGGGGATGACATGGAAACTTTCTTTCCTGTAAATCAGAGAGAGTTGTTGGAAAAGAGAGCTAGAGAAAGGAAGG
>VWZZ01007751.1:0-10542 GCA_013399095.1 Psophia crepitans | reverse complement strand
CGAAGGAAGGAAGGAAGGAAGGAAGGAAGGAAGGAAGGAAGGAAGGAAGGAAACCAAGGGGAGGACACTTCCTTCTCCAAATTGTTGGAATTGCTTCTCAGGTGCTTTATTCAATGTCTCATCCAGGACATCTAAGTTTCTACTTTCTACAAATTTATTTTCTTCAATATAATTATTCTTCTGAGGTTTGATAAAATCTAATCACAGAGTTTACAAACCTTTTATTGACTTTTGTCAATCTTACATCAAGAAAAAAGAGGTGGTAGGGTGAATATGCTCACCACAGTCTCGTGGCTGATTTATAAGCCCATCACAAATGCACGCAAAATTATCTTTCATAGACTATTTGATCAGTGCTACTCAGGAAAGTGAATGCCTGTTTACATGGAGCAGAATTTTAAACAATGCATGAACAGGAAACATTCTCGTGTCCTGTAAATCTATCTGAAAAATTAAGTAACTGCTCTTTTCTACATTTGAATAAAATAAAGATCTTGTTTATGGTAAGAGGATTCCTTCAAAAGTCTTCCAGTTGATACATCTTTAATGTGAACCATACAAAGAACTGGATACTTTTTTTAAAATCCTTGTTAGTTTGGGACCTTCCCATAGTGTTTCCAGGCTTCACACAGCAGTGTCAAATATTGGCTCTAAGTGTAAAGTGTCTTTGGTACAAAGTGAATACAAATTCTTTGTATGTTGTAAATTTAGTCTTGCTCAAAAAACTAATGAAAGGAACAGGGACCGAATGATTTTGTGCTGTTACATACATTTTGAGAGGTAACACAGGGAACATTAAAATGATGTTGTGGCAAGTATGTGCACATGTTTTGGTGAACAACAGTGACAAAACCTTTGCCACTGAAAGAAAATCAGAGAATTTCAGGACCAAAATGGTACCAATTAAGTAATTTTGTGCACAAAAGAGGAACATTTTTCCTTCATTTCCATATTTAGATATGACGTATATGACCCTTCCATAGGAGTTGAAAGGGATAAGGAGAGTTATTTTTGCATTGACATTTTGCATGATTGTTTTTGATTTCTTCTTTAGTATTTTGATGTTTACCAGTTAATGTTCAAGTTCTCAATGCGGAAGAGTAGCTATTTAGAGAAGGTGATTCAGCCTGTGGACTATGGATGTTGATTTTTAGGAACTTAAATGTCAGACTGGAATATATGGCAAAACTTCCCCCAAAATTACCATGGTCAAGATTCAGTAAAGACAATTTGTTTAAAAGATTCAAGATGACAAGTGCAGTATGTTGTTAGGTATAACTTTATATCCGTTACTAGTCTAAAAGATAATCTAAAGTTTCAATCTGCAGAACTATTTTCATTTCAAAGTATTGGGAAAAAAAATTACTGATTTTGTAAGAATCAGTTTTTATAGGTAATCTCTAAAGTAATAATTTCAGTGGAAAAATGTCACCTAGAAAATAAGGTGTAAATTTCTAGAATGATCTACAGTTCAGTGTGGTTTTTTTGAAGTGGGATTTCTTATCTCAAATTACCTTATTTTAAGATTAGATGAGAACTGATATCTGTTAAAAAGGTTAAACAATTTGTTGTTCATATGAATGAAGCTAGAAAATGCTTCTGATAGCCTATGATGATCATTATGGCTCAGACTTGAAGAATGATGAGTCAGCCTATTTTCAGAAGTTTTTGAGACTAACTGGTCTGACAATTAGGTAAAAGCTTTTGCACAAGAAAATGCAAGTTACGTTTATGTTTCTTTCATTTATTGTTTGAATATTGGGAATTTTGTCTCTCATTTTAGATTAAAGCAAAGTCTTGAAACTGAAATAACCCATCTTTTTAGTTTTCTCTTGACACAAAAAACTGGTGAAATAACAGAAAGAATTTTAAACTTTAACAGAAAGTATGTCAAAGACTTTGTAATGTATTATGATTCATTTTTCTCAGTAAATGGCTCAATGATATGAACTTTTTTGGTTTGGCTGATTTATTTATGTTTTTTTAATTTTATCTCCTTTCCCTAATCATCGAATCATTTTGACTGGGAAAGACCTTTAAGATCATCAGGTTGAACTGTTAACCTAGCACTGCCAAGTCTACCGCTAAACCATGTCCCTAAGCACCACATATACATAAATACCTCCAGGGGTGGTGACTCAACCATTTCCCTGTTCCAATGACTAACAACTCTTTTGGTGAAGAAATTTTTCATAATATCCAATCTAAACCTCCCCTGGTGCAACTTGAGACCATTTCCTCTCGTCCTATTGCCTGTTATTTGGGACAAGAAACCAACACCCACCTCACTACAACCTCCTTTTAAATAGGTGTAGAGAGTGATAAGGTCTCCCCTCTGCTTCCTCTTCTGCAGATTAAACAATTCCAGTTCTCTCAGCCACTCCTCATAAGACCTGTGAGCCAGACCCTTCACCAGTTTTGTTGCCCTTCTCTGGATGTGCTCCAGCACCCCAATGTCTTTCGTGTAGTGAGAGGCCCAAAACTGAACACAGCACTCGAGTTGCGGCCTCACCAGTGCTGAGTACAGGGTGACGATTACTTCCCTAGTCATGCTGGCCACACTATTTCTGATGCTTTTGATAAATGTCTGTTACTTTCATTGTAATAATGTCAATTGTTATCCATCCTCTTAGCTTTCACATATAGCATTTTCCAAGTTGCAAACAACTACAATTTCCATGGAAATATCAAAATCTATGGTTGTTGAACATCTGTGGAAACTGAACTATATATAATTGCTAAAGAGAACATTTAGTTTTACAGGATTTTTTTTCCCCAAGATTCCTGAAGCTGTAGCCAGGAGTTGATGTGCTTTACTCTAAATGCATGTAGTATCTACATCTTTGTAGCTAGTTTAAACCAGAGATTCCACAAATTCCTTTGAGATATATTTGTGTGGAGTTCTCTCTTAATCAGATCTATCCCATTGTTTCACTAAGATTTTTCCAGTGCTGTTGTTTCCTAAGAATCATAGCACTTCTTGTTTGCTAAGTGAATTATATTTTTCATTCTGATATACATTATTTTGTAATTTTCACAATATGTGATTATCTAATTCCCTGTAGCAAATACAATGTAGAACTGTTAAAATAAACATCTGAAACAAAACAAGCCTGTCACATCCTTCTCAACAAATCTGTTCTCACAATAAATTCTAGATCTTGTGTTATTACTCTGTGATGTTATTTATTTCTAATACACTCTGGCAGCAAAAAAGTGCTGAAGAGAAAATTTAGATTTAGAGCTTTGAAGTATCTGGAATATGTTAAAATGAACTCTTCAACTAAAAGTGCTAAAGAGAATCCTCAACCCTAGGATTTCATGGTTTCGCTGATCAAAAAGGTTGTTCTAAATATTGATTCCTTGCCAGGGGAAAGTTGGAAGCGCGAGTTTACTTTTAAAAAATAGCAAACATACAAACCCCAGATTTGCAATAACTGAAGTTCAAGAGAAATATGGCAGAAAGAAGAACTAAAATGAGGATCTTTTAAAATAATCTAATGAAGGTAGGTTTCCTGTACCCTGTCTAAACATGCGTTATATGAATACTGAATAACAGAAACAGAAAAGAGGTTACAGGGATGTTAATTAAAAAAAAAAAAAAGAAAGAAAAAAGCCTGTCCATTTGGCACTTCTGAAAAAGAGTGATATGAGAAAGAAATGTCAGAGTAACACACACAGATGAAAAAGCCTTCTGTATAGCCAGGAGGCTATAAGGTCATGAACCTGGAGGTAATGAAAAACAGATTCTAAACCATTTCCTTTTAGGTTGTTATCTGTAAAATCAGTTAGCAAAAGGGAAAAGGAGAAATAAAGCTGAAATAACCAAAACCAGGTTCTTTGGACTTCATTCAGAAGATTCTTATAAATTGGGTTAACAGCTTCTTTGCTATCATTTTGTGTCTCAATATTTTGCTTGCCAGTAGATTAAAGATAGAAGGTATGAAAAGATGAATCTGACTGTCCAAGAAAGTGTCACTGTGCTTGAGTTTATGGATCAGTTTGGTAGATAGCCAGTCATGCTGATAATGTTCCAAATCTTCCATCAGCATGCAGCGAGAACGTCAAGTTGAGTCATTATCTTCAGATTTTCTTTCCCTATGTTTTTCACTCTGTTGTGATTCCTCTCCTTATAGTACATTTCTATTTTTGAAATGTACAGTAACTGAACTTAACGAAGGATTTTACCCGAGTTCTGAGTCTTCATTAAAGTTGTGTTATAGCTAGCAAAATTTTTCTATATAAAAGTCTTCATTAAAAAAAAAATAATCAACAAAACCCCCAAGAAATGTCGGCAACAAGTTGAAGAAAACAGAGGAAAAAAAGATCTGGAATTTATTTGAGTATATTTTCATTTCTATTTGAACAGGTTCCAAGTAAGAATCTATTTATTTTGGTAAATATGGAAAATAATTTTAAATTCTTGACATTTACAAAGCATTTAGTAAATATTTGAATTTTTTTTATTCCAGCTGAACCCATTTTTGCCTCATTCTCTTTTAGCCTCTCCTCTCACTTCTTTTTTAAATGGACAGAAATTTATTAGTATTTTCTGCAAAATGTGAACGAATGCCAGTATTTTAAAACAGGCCAGAAAAGTGTTTGTTTCTCCTCATCTTTTAAAAATTATTTTTGTATGGCCAACTTTTTTTTTCAATAGTTTTTATGTTACTTTTGATGAAGTAAATATCGATGATATATTTTACATTTTTTAAGAACAGTCTTTTTTCTTCCCCAAATCCTTTTCTACTTCCACATATTATAGTAATAGCATTTAGCTTCCTTTTTTTACAACAGTGTTCACACAGAACCCTCAGTTTAGCTAGGAGAAACTCGATAACTGTAAATCAGTGAAGTTATTGTATGCTAAATTAAAATTAATTTTGGATTTTTTTCTTTGGATATCATACTTCTTAACATTTTCTTTACAAAAGAAAATACTGCTCTGTCATAAAACACTGAGATGGATTAATCTTCAAGACAAAGAATATCAGATAGTGATGTATTTTATTTCTATAGCAGCATAACAAAGAAGTCATAATACCTTGTAAGTTTTCTTTATCATATTACATAGACTGGCTTCTGCAAGTGAAGAAAATCTGACATGCAATTGCATTTGATATAATAAACTTATTTGCTTTCAGTCATTTATTTATTTAATTTGGTAAGATAAAACAGATAGTCAAACTTCATTTATCTTCAGTCTTGTAATTTGCTTGCTTATGTTTGTACCTCTAATATGTAGTCTTCAAATAAAAATCAGTAGTAAAGACAGTTTCTTTTTTTTAGATGTCTTTCCCAAAACGTCACTTAAGATGTCTTAAATGTTCTGAATTGACCCCTTGCATGCTTCTACTTTCTACCACTTTTTCTCTTCTATGGTTCCAGTTCCCACCATACCTACTTGAACTATGCAAGAAGTTAGACTCCAGTCTCTAGACTTCTGAATCATCAGTTTGATCCCTAATATACCTTCATGCTGCTGCTAAGCACAGGGACCCCAGGGGACTGGGGTCTGTACTCAGTGCCTTGGCAAAGGTTGGACATCATTTCATACCTGGTGTCTAGCTTTCGTTACCACTGAAATGTGAGGAGTGATGTACAACCTGTATCTTCAGTCATGGAGTTTGGGTAGCATGAGGGACATGGCCAGATATGAGACCTGTGAAGTGCTTCCATATCCCAGAAAAGCCAATAATGTATCTTCGAAACTAGTACACTACTAAGCAAATATAGTCAATAATAATTTCCTAGGTCTTTTTCTGCTGTATTTTAACTTCTGAAGCAGTAGCTATTATTAATCAGTCTTCTTATATTAGTGTATAAGAGGACTTCATGAAGCAGAACATTAATTTGGGACAGATATTACTACTTATCATTAGAAAATCAATAGAACTATCAGTATTTGCAAGAAATGTACGGGACTTGTGCTATCGTTCACTGCTTTCTCATACCTGAATACAGTTAGTGCAGGAAATGACGTATAGACTGCATATCTACAAGTTGTCCCAGGCAGCTGATCCTTCATGTTTTAAGAAAACGTGATAGGAAAAGAGATTTTTCAAAAAAGAACAGGTAAGAGCAACTGAAATTCTGGCACTACGTTTCTACAAAGCTTTTCAGGGTATGAAGCAATTGCTGTGGAATAATTTATCACTGTCTCATTAATAAAAAATAATGCAATTGGGATTGATACCATAATTAAATATGTTGCAGACCCCAGAGACCTTCTTGAAAAATTAAATATCTGAATTCAGATCTGGAGAAGTAACCAAGACAGAGCCAGTACTTTTCAGGGATATTTTTGTTTATTCATGTTAAATCTTGCTTTTACAGCAATATCAGTGTCAGATGTAGGTGTATAAAGACCGAATATTTCAGAGAAGAATCAGAGAATCAAGAGCAGAGGATCAGGAAGAAGTGCTTTGGAGAAATATTTGAGCCTAGGTTGTTTGGGATTTTTTAGTACCTACTAAATCAGTAATGCCATTATAGGTAATGGTGGATCTGGCCATTTTAACTCTGATTACTTAAATGATGTCAATTTAGACAGAAAATACAATTAAGAAGACAAAATTACTCTTACTATATAGGAAGAAATCTCTGCTTTTAGTGAGCAATTCAGGACTGGGTTCTAGAAACCCTTTGAAAAAAAAAAACCACCTGAAAGTAATTAAAATTATATTCAAAATAGGAAGTTATTCTATAAAGAAGAAGAGTTAACTTCAAATGGCAGTGACTAGTTTTGTCTAAAAAATTTCTGTCAAAATTTTGATTTGCTAACAACAATTAAAATTAGAATTCCAGTTTTCACATATTTCTGATGATTAACTCCTTTTTTGTCCTTATTCAAAGTGCTGTATACGTCACTCTGATGAGTGATCATTATATGGCCCCTTGCACCTCGCTCTGGATTGGGAAACAGAAGACCTTTACCATAATCCTGATCCCACTGAGGTTTCCAGAGAATTTCCTGCCTGACCTTACACTGCCAACATTCTGATTTTTGTTTTGCAGTCTCACAGGAAAGAAGAGAGTAATACATTTCCTGGATCTTAAATATCAGAAAAACTCAGGTATTTTGCAGACTACATTCTTGGTTTTAAGAAGCTACTTAGAAAAACAATGGCGTATAATTGCACTTTTCAGGTCACAGTGTAGGATGACCTTGCAAGCTGTTTAACACGGAAATACTTGACATCTTTTCATGCTCTGGGCTCTTCCCTTCTCCAGCAGGATCCCACAACAGTTTAGCAGCCTGCTCACATAAAACAGGATCTATGCCCAGGTTACGCTTGAGTTTATTTCCCTGCAGTCATGTCCAGCTTTCTACCAGGCATGCTGTTTATCACTGCTCTTAAGTTTTTGTTTTAGTTTTAATACCAATTGAATTCTTGGCTATTGCTGCACAGCAGAGAGTTCAGCTCAGAAACCAGTGTGGTTAATTCCTAAATGTTCTAAATGCAAACTTTTCCAGAGTGATTGCTTTAAATCTTTGGCTGTGTTTTCTGATCTCTGCTGCGTCTTGTTGTTTGGTATTTGCTGTAAACTATTATTTCTGCATTTGATGATGACATTTGAAAAAGAAATGGCTGACAGTAACCATTATATATATGCAAATTCAGGACACTAAAACTTTTAAGGAGCTCCTTAAGTTTTAAGGAACTTTTGTAATCACTCAGATGCAGTGTTTAATAAGGCTAAGACTTTAGAGTCTAGAAAAAGCAAATGCACTTCTATTTATTTTCTGGGTTGGGTTTTTTTTTTATTATTTTATTTTTATTTTCTGCAGTCCTAGTTTGCACATGAGCAGCAGCAAAATAATTATGAAATAGAGCGCTGAGCAATGCATAAGAAGAGAAAGAGGAAATATTTACTTTGTCCACTATCACCGAAAATATTTTTCCCTGTATTATTCAGAAATGTGAAAAAATCATCATGATTTTCAAAAGGAACTGCTATGTTTTGGTTGATTATTATAAAGCAATTATAGGGTGGTTAGAGTTCAGACAGGGATGTTTAGTTTGTGTAGTTTGGTGGGCCTTTACAGGCATTGATCAAAATCAGGCCAAACCTCACGCCTACAATATCTTGCCTTCCTTATACTTCCTCCAATAATATTGCCAAATCCCCTACTTTCTACAGTGTTATTTTTGGCTTTGATGAGCTAGTGGCACTCAGCATTGCGTAAGATGCCAAAAGTGATTTTATTGACCAAGTGAGAAGTACTGAGGTTCCTGATATCTGAAAATTGTTCTATGTCCATGTGTCTTAATTTTTAGTCTTCCTACTCAACTCTTTCTCTCTTCTGATTGATCTGGATTGATTTGCTCAAGAAGACACTAGTTAACATGATAGAAAGGTTGGAAACTAGTTTATTGATTTTGTACCTCTTTTGAAATTTGAACTTAAGCGGCAATTCATGAGCTGCTCTGATGGCAGGATGATTGCAATCCTGTACCTTTCAGGGAGGTAACCCTGTAGATACATGAAATATCTTTTTGAGAGGAAATCATGCTCTTTTGATCTAGGAATAGATTCAAACTTACCTTTTGGGATCCAAACAGTTACAGTATTCAAAATGCAGATACCTATGACTGACTTATACTGATTCACCCTTCACTACACAGTCAGTATAGTAAAGAACAATATGGGACTGTAGGCAAAGAGAGGATGTGACAGAGGAAGACAAAGTGATTTTTTTAGAAATGGGCATGTAAACAAACATGTAGGGACTAATACTGAAACATTGTAGAAAAATTTCAGTGTAAGATTTTAAAGGATGGGAAGGTGCTTTTATTTTAAAGCAAAACTGATTTCATGTATTAACATAAACAGTCAAACCCACAAACTCACAAACATGAAAATGTGCATGTCTGTGCAGCAGGCCGGCTGGTAAGTATTTTAACTGCTCTTGAATGCCAAATGAGCGTGAAATCTGGTAATAGAAAAATATAAATAAATCAATTCTTGAAGAAGGAGAGGGGAGAAAGCTAATCATATTCAAATTGATAAATAGTTCATACTTTTATGCCTAAACCCAAACATTATTAGTATTTCTCTTAAAAAGGAGGGGAAAAGAGAGAGGCATAATTATAATCCTCAAAGAATTCAGACCCAGCTCTGCTGTGAGATAAATCATTTTTTGAAGCAAAATATCAAATCCACCCTCATTAGCTTGTTCAGTGTAATGTGTATACAGCAGTAAAGTGTATCATTTAAGTAAAAATCTGTTCCTGGCAAATTGACAAAAGTAATTTAGAAGCTGTCTTTGTAATTATCTCAGCCATGGTAAGCAGAGATATTTTACCCAAACACAGTTTAGTAGCTGGGGGATATGAACATTGTATTACAACTCTAAAAAGCGATATTAATAATGAGCATTATAAACGTCAATGAACAGTTACAGAAAATGGCAAGTATTAAATTACCTGTCTCAGAAGACTCGGTAAAAGTTTCCAGCTGATCACCTGCTTTGGGAATCTTCTGAAATTACCACATCAGGGATCTTCTAAGTGGGTGGGGGAAAGCAACCGTGCCTTCAGGACAGAGCTCGCAAGGCTGGTGGAAAAGGCACCCTGGTTAACCATCGCTTCCTCAGGAAGGGAGCGTTCCTGTGCTTTGCCTGTAGATGATAGTTTTGAGAGGGAATTTTCCTTGAGTACGGTGAGGGCTACTTGCTGCGATCCATCACCTGTTCTTGACACAGGTATGATCAGATAACTGTTTATACTTGTAAGACAAAATATATAGTAGTGCTCAAAATATTTGTTCATTAAAATAACAAGCAAAACACATTTTTATAAACAGATAGTTACCAGATTGCAGCTGAAGAGGTACTGTATACTGTACTTGGTATACAAGCTGGGGTGAATGTTTGATTAGACTCTACAATTACAATAAAATGGAAACATTTACACTGCAGGCAGTAGAGTCTACTGTCCTTATACACTACTTGCAGACTTTACCATGTGCTCCTGTGTAAAGACAGGCGTGCTTTATTCTGTGGAAGGCTGCACTGTAACAACTGTCCTGCACCACCTAAGGAAAACCTTTATTAAATAGATCTTCAGTAAAGAAGGCTTTGAAGAAATACACTTTCTCTCTGTGATTCAGTGCAGAACTGAGACTTAATTTCACATTACACAATGTAATTCTTCTATACGTTATCTTTTAAGAGATGATTTTACTATATAATAACATGCATGAAATGAAGACTTGTGGATATGCTTATGCTGAGCTTAGGTTCTTGATCATCTTTTAAATAACCATAATGATAGGAAAGTGTATTAAAAATTGCTTTATTAATTCTCTATCAAAATGATTGCCTGTCCTTTAGCTTTCCACATTTATAAACATCAGCTTCTTGAAACAAGAATACCTTATAAGTATTAGCTTTTCTCTGCTTACAGTATGTAAAAGCAGTATTCTCCTCAGCAGTACGTCTTCTCACTGTGTATGTTCTATTTTCTCATTTGCTTTGCTTTCTGTTCTTCCTTCACCTGTTTTCTATCTGTCTCTACTTTTTAAGTGATTTTTTAA
>VWZZ01007750.1:2111-13216 GCA_013399095.1 Psophia crepitans | reverse complement strand
CTTGGCCCACCACTACCATCTCTCATATCACCACTAACACCAGTACCTCTGCAACCACCATGCCCACCAGCACCTCTGCAACGTCCCTGGACACCAGCACCTCTGAAACCTCCACTGACACCACGAGTTCCACACCTGTCACTGTTACCAGCACTTCTGCACCGACCACAACATCCTCCCACAGCTCGCCACCCATCCTCACGACCACCAGCACCTCTTCGCCTGCCACTGACACCACCACCTCTCTCAGCACTAGCAATACCACCACCCCTACACCTTCCGTGGCCACCAGCACCTCGGAACCCTTCACAGACACCAGCACATCTGAATTCACCACGGCTACCACCACTTCTGCACCCACCACAGCTTCCAGCACTTCTGAACCTTCCACAGCCACTGGTTTGTCTACTCCCATCATGACCACAAGCACCTCTGCTGTCTCCACTGCCACCTTGGAACCCACCATAGCCACCAGCACGTCTGCATTTTCCACCATGCCTTTGACTTCTACTACACTCACCACAACAGCCTCCAGCACTTCTGCACCCTCCGTCAACTCTTCTTCCATCACCACCTCCACTACCACTACAGCCACCTCCACTTCATCCACGAAATCCACCACGATTTCACGTCCCAACGGCGTGACTTCACCTCTCATCCCCACCAACTCTTCATCCATCAAGACCACCACGACTGCACGTCCTACCACCACTCCAGGTACGCACCAGCCCACCTTTTTCTCCAGGCGTGGCGGCCAGATTCCTTCCCTTTTTTGTGTCACTCCCTTGGCTTGTTTTTTCTCCAGGAACCTGCGATAACGGTGGTACTTGGGTGAACGGTGGGTGCCAGTGTCCCACTGGTTTCACGGGTGACAGATGTGAGGTTGTCCGTGACACCATCGAAACAAACGCTGGTAGGAAATTCTTCTTGTTGAGGTTCATCTAGTGCAGGACAAGTTCTGCTGGGGGGGCATAATAACAGTGGAGGCTTCTCCAGGGTGGGAAGAGTGACCATAACACAAGCAATGTTCTCCCTAACCAGGGCCTGGTCCCACAGCACCCAAAGACGCAGGCAGAGGTGACGCCTGCAGCATGTACCGACCACCCCAGCTGAGATAGGACCACGATCCACAGAAGGGAACCCAATAGGAAAAGCAGGGCATAGGACAATGACCCAGGTCCAAGCTACAACCAGGAGCTTGGATCAGAGATGGGTCTAGAGGTTGATCACCCTCAATAGAGCTCAGACAGGCTCTGGGTGTGCTGGGCTGAGCTTAAATGCAGCTTCTGGGCCAATGAGCAGAGGGTGGAGGTCCTAGATAAGCCCAGCCAGGGTAATTAAGGCTTGTTAGTGCCCTAAGGAGCTCAAGCCTGTGCTGCCCAGCAGGAGTTGGTGGTGGGATCAATGCTTGTGTCCAGAGGAGCAGATGGCCTGGTGATGTCTAGATCAGCTCCTGGCTGCTCGCAATGGCCAGAGGAAGTTTTGTTTCTCGGCTGCTTTGTCTCAAAGCCTAAAGCCATGGGTGCTAAATGGAGACATTGGGGTCCCTCCTGCCAGCAAGGGGTTGTCTCTCCCGTTCTTCTCCATGTCCTGGCCTTGACTTGCATTTCCCTTCCCCAAAAGAGACAAACGGGACGGTGGAGGTGCAGCTGCGGGTCACCAACCGGGAGTTCACCGATGATCTCAATAACGTCAGCTCTGTCGCCTACTTGGAGTTTGTCGAGCTGTTCACGAAGCAGGTGAAGGGACATGGGGAAGGGGCCGACCCTTCTTGAGGTCATGATGTGCCTGGTTGTGCATCCAAATGTGTCCTACAGGTGCTGCAAGCACTGGGGGTTTCTCTGCGTGGTCTTCTCTGGGTACACTGGGATGTATTTGGGGGGGACACCATAGATGTGGGAGATCCAGAGGGAGGGGAAGGGAATGTGGCCCTGACTTCCCCCCTGGACACTTCTCTTTTTTTCCAGATGGATGTGGTCTACAGAAACGTTCAGGGCTACAAGGGCATCAAGATCCTGAGTCTGAGGTGAGTTCCGGGCTGCTGGTCAATGGGGAGAGGGTTTTGGGGGTGCACCCACCAACCCTGCTCCCCAGGAGCTGGGGTAATCCCATGGGAAAAGGGCATTTGCAACAAGATGGTGGCTTTTCCCACCAGGCCCGGCAGCGTGCTGGTGGATCACGTTGTCATCATCTCCCTGGTGATGACCACCCAAAGCGAGGAGAAGCTCAAAAACATCACGACGAACCTGCGTGAGGAGATTCTTTCAGCAGCGGAGCAGCAGAACTGCACCAATGGTACGTGCGAACCTCCCCGCAAAGGGACGGGGAGGAGGTGGACAACCCACGGGGTGGGGGATGGCTTCCCACCTACCCAAAACCTCACAGCCGCCCCTGGGAATGGGCTGTGGCGCATGTCCCCTATGTCACATCTTTTGCAGACGAGCTGTGCTTCAACTCCTCCGAAGCCGTGTTCGGCAACAGTTCGCTCAACTTCGACGCCGAGGGTGAGCGGACGGGGCTGCCCCTGGTGGGGGGAGGTCTGGAGACAGGTTTGGGTTGGCCAACATCCCACCAACCAATGCGTCTTCCCTCTCCAGCCTACTGCAAGCAGCAAGTGTTTGAGGAGTACCAGGACTACTACTTTCCCAACCTGACGAGCTCTGGTTTCTACTGCGTATCCAACTGCACCCCGGACACCGCCGGCACCATCGACTGCAACAGGGGGCAGTGCCGGATCACCCGGAGCGGTCCACAATGCCTGTAAGGGCTGCGGTAAAACCATCACCCACCTCCAAAACCATCCCACCTTCTTCTGGTGCACCTCCACGCTCATCTCCAAGCTCATCTGCATGGAAATGGGCTAAAAAAACCCGGAGTTGGAGCAAGGTCTTGGTCCGAGCGGGGTCTGAGTTTGCAAAAAAGGTGCTGGGGGCTGTTTCTGGGGGTCCCAGCTTTGCGTTCACCCCTCCATCCCCTCCCCACAGCTGCTACGAGACCAATATGTACTGGTACCAGGATGATCGCTGCAAGACCCGGGTCAGCAAGCTGGCGGTGGGGTTGGGCTCGGCTGTGGCGATTCTGACCATAACGGTGGCCGTCCTCGCCGTCTTTCTCTTCAGAGCTCAGAGGACCGAAACGTTTTACAGGTGATGAGGGAGAGGTGGTGGTGGTAGTGGGTTTGAGGGGGGGTGTCTGGTCCCAGAACCCTCCTTGAGGTGAGAGATCTCGTTGAGTTGGTGATTTATGGGGTTTTTTTAATGCGTTATGCAAGATATTCCTCATCCTGGGTAAAGCTCAGCAGCGTCATCCGAAGGGTGGGGTGGGGACCTTGATCTTTTGTGGGGAGGAGGTGGAAGAGATGATGAGTCCAGGCAAGGGATGGACCCACTGGTAGTGACTCCACGTATCTCCCACTCCTGCCTCCAGCATCCAGAAGGCAATGAAGCAGAGTTGGTATGAGGACATGGACGAGGCATGGATCCTCCCGGGAAGCTTCACCTTCCAGAACCAAGGTTGGTGTTTGTGGGGGTCCTCGATGACCCCATCCCCACCCTGAGCATCCCTGCTGAGATCCTTCATCCCACAGGTGCCCAGCTCAAGGATAAATTTCAGGTTGACCTGGACTCCGTAGACACGTCAGCAGTGGTGAGTTCCAACCACCACCCCCCCTCGATGGGACACAGGGCAGTGAGGGCACCCCAATTCCTGCTGACACCTTCTCTGTTTACCCTCTGACACCTCAACACACACATTTTGACAGGTCCATGTCCCAAGACCAGAGAATTCCTTCACACATTTCTGAGCCGTGCCAGGTTGGGGGACACCAGGATGCTGATTTCCACCCACCACCCTCCATGGGCATCGCTGCTGGGACGGGGTCGGCTCCAGCACTGTGGGAGAGCCTGGACGCTCTTCAGGGAGAAGCTTTGACCCCAAGCCAGGGACCCTTGTCCTGTTCTTCTGAGCACCTTTAGGGTTGTGACGCTGTGGCTCGGTTTCGACCGGGATAGAGTTAATTTTCTTCTGAATATTTTGGACTTCAGATGACAATATGGGTGTCACCGGGTGATGATTACACCAAGTCAAGGACTTCTCTGCTTCTCACACCACCCCACCAGTGAGTACGCTGGAGAGGGGGGGGCATAAAAAGTTGGGAGGGGACACAGCCAGGACAGCTGACCCCAACCGCCCGAAGGCGTATTCCCTACCGTATGACGTCACGCTCCGTAGAGAACGCGGGGGAACCGAGCCGGGGGCTGGGACTGCGGCTCAGGAACTCGCCGGGCGTCTGTGCTCTGTGTTTCTGAGCAGTTGCGCGTTTCCTACATTCCTTTATCGTCGCCACCGTTATCACTATCGTTATTACCATTATCTTTATTATTTTCACCATTATCCCTATTTTATTAGTGATATTATTATCATTATTGTAATTATTATTATCATTGTTATTATTATCATTATTATTATTACCATTATTCTTCTTATTCTTATTGTTATTGTTATGGTTATTTTTATTTATTCCCTTCCTTTTCTATCCNCGAGCGAACGGCTCTGTGGTTATTCTAGTTGCCGGGCGACGTTAAACCACGACGGTCCTTCTTGGCACCCAACGTAGGGCACGACGGGGTGAGGTAAGGCCAGATCCCACCAGGGCACGTTAAGACAAATCCACTATAAATATTCGTCGCGTAGGTAAACAGTCGTTGGCGCCGAGGTCGGTTTCGGTTCCCGCTCTGGCGGTTGCGTTACGTCACGCCTTGGGTGCGATATACGCGCTGCTTATCTCCTCTAACGGGTCTCAGCGTTATCGTTGCGGCGAACTCTGCGACCCCGACGCGATACGATGCGGTGAAGGCGTTGGCGGAGAGAGCGTCGCCGTCGCCTCCGTGCTTGGGGAGCCATCTGTTGGGAAGTATTAATAATTGCACTTCTTACTTTTTCTCCTCAGAAAGCCAACGGTGGGGCGGGAGACACCTTCCTTTATCTTCTCCTTCTCCTCCAGGCTAATTACAAAAGCTCTTGAGATGGTTGAATACCCTCAGGACCAGCATGTTTCTATTGCTGGGTCTCCAAACTATAGTTCAGGTCAACTTTAGGGTTAAACAACGATTCAAGAACGCTGCTGCAGATCAGAGATCAGACCTGTTGGTATCAGTCACCGCTATACCAGAAGAAGACATACGCCCAAAATAATCGGTTCGCTTAGTAAGGGATGATGATGAACCTGGGTCATCACAAGAACAGGAGGAAGAACCCACAAACGAGGTGGTAACCACCCCGTCCCTGTCCCTGAGCGAGCTGTGAGGTATGTGAAGATGGTTTCAGCTGTCACTCAGGTGAGCACATCGTTACGTGCCCATCCAGTGCTGGGATAACGAGGCCGGTAGCTTGGATTTGGAGGGGAGGGAGGCCAGGCAGCTGGGATCCCTGTCCAGGGAAGGGGGCATGGACAAGGCAGTTGGGAAAGGGACACCAGCCCTCGGCCTCTGGAGGTGACTTCAGTGGAGATGTTGTACGTCACCAGGCAGGTGGAACACCACGGAGAGAGGTATCCAGTCCCTGAGGGAGCAATCCATGCCGGAGAAGGTTTATGATGACCAACAACATGCAGTTACCCACAGATCCTGATGAAGTCCAACGTACCCGGCCGATGTGGCAGAGGTTTGTACGGAGCACACCATCGCTGTACGCCAACTCATTGGCAGTGATGGACTGGGAAGACGAAGAGGCACCAACAGTGGATGAGGTGGCTGGCCAACTCCAGCAACAGGAAGAAAGTCTCTCTTCCTCCCTTGTCTCGGTTGTGGAAAAACTGTCCAAAACACTGTTCAAAAAACTGTCTTGGGAGTTCCAGCAGCTCAGAAGATACGTCCTACTCCCCACCCGCATGGACCAGTATCTCAGCTGTTTGGAGTAAATGTTCCTCTTCTCCAGAGGGAGGATATAGAGGGTAGACACCATGAGGCACCCTGTGTTTTTATCTGCATGACCACGGAGAGGACACGAGGAAGCGGGATGGAGAACCTACCTCAACCCTACGGGCACGAGCACGTGAGCTGCAAGGGGATTCCTCCAGGAAAAATGCTGCTCCAGGTTCCAGCGGGCAGCCCCCCAGACCGAGCGGAAAAGGCTGATCCTGCTTATGATCCCCTTGAAAGGACCTCCAAGAGGAAAAGGCTGTAGTGGACATGGACGCACCATGTGCCCCAACGCCATCGAGCCATGAAGGGGCAGAACCCATCCATGTTTCCAGAGGGATGGGGGATCCCAACAGTTGACTCTACCAGAGGTTGAAGCGAGTCTAACTGGGAATGACTGGGAAAAGCACCCCGTTGTGATGGGCCCAGAGGTTCCGTGCGTCCTGGGTGTACAGACTACCTCCAGAGAGGGTGTTTCAAGGACCCAAAAGGGTGGGATTTTGGGACAGCCACCTTGGAGATGGAGGAAGTTGAACCGTTGCCTGCCTTGCCTGGTCTCTCGGAGGTCTCAACCCTGTTCCCCATGGGACTCTGCTCCTACCCCACACCAGGACCTGCCAGGTAGGACTGGGGCCACACCCCCAGGGTGCTTTTGGCAGGGTTGGGACTTTCCCTGTCACCCAGCTGTTAGATAAGGTGGGGACAAAAAAAAAAGAAACTGCTAATTTTAGCACTCGGGGACAAGGCAGGGCACGAATTGGCTGCTGGCCCAAGTGGTGTCACGCAGGATTGTGCGCACTTCCGCCTTCCCCCGCTACGGGAACAGCGGTGACACCGGGATGACACCCCAAGGACACCTGCATGGAGTNCATCACCATCTCCACGGTTGGTACCACCTCGAGACCTTCTCAATGGTGGTGGGAGCAATGCTCAGATGGGTGGTGCTGGGCCCCGATTCCTTCCTCACATGTGTGTGTCCCCCCATCACCATCTCCACGGTTGGTACCACCTCGAGACCTTCTCAATGGTGGTGGGAGCAATGCTCAGATGGGTGGTGCTGGGCCCCGATTCCTTCCTCACATGTGTGTGTCCCCCCATCACCATCTCCACGGTTGGTACCACCTCGAGACCTTCTCAATGGTGGTGGGAGCAATGCTCAGATGGGTGGTGCTGGGCCCCGATTCCTTCCTCACATGTGTGTGTCCCCCCATCACCATCTCCAGGGTTGGTACCACCTCGAGACCTTCTCAATGTGTCCCCTCCCTCCTCCAAAGCCACCACAGGTGCCCTCCACCCCACAGCCCTTTGTCCCTTTCTGCGAGCGGACGGTGGGAAGGAGGTGTGGATGAACCTTCAGACTGATGTTTAACCTCAGGGTCAGACGAACCGGGCAAGGACAAGTTCTCCCGTGTGCGTCACCCGTCGGACTTGCACCTTTGGTGCTACCTCAGCAATTAACTCATCCCCAGTGGTTTCTCTTCCTGCTTCGGGGGTATTTTTAGCATGATTTGCATTCCACCACCAGTCCCATCTTTCAGCCACGCCTGCCCACCCCCACCCCACCGCAGGACATGGGAACACCTTGCGTGTCCCCAACGGTAGGTAGAAAGGGGCAGGTGACAGTAATAACAATTTATCCGACTATAAAAAGCGCCGTTGCAAACAGCCACGCAGGGAGGAAGAAGATGGTGAATTTCTCAGTGTCCGCCATCCCCAGGCACCCACCCATCCCCGTGTCCCCCTCCGCTCGCCATCAGCTCTTGGGTGGCTCCGCTCAGGGGACGACAAAGTGAGATGGTCGCTGGATGTGGACCTGGGGAGGAAGGAGAAGCTTGTGAGATGGGGGTTCCTCACCGCAGCTGTTGGGGGGGAGACAGTATCTCAGGGGTTCTGGGACATGGCACCCACCTTCTGCGAGGTGTCCACCTTGTCCAGGTTGATGTAGGTGGTGTTAGGGGTCTCCATGCCTGCGGGGTGGAAATAGAGGTGGCATAGACCCCCAGCAGCTCCCTGGCTGCTGCNCCCCACCAGCCCTGTCACCTTCCCACGTAGCTGCCTTGTTGCTGGCGGTGAAGCCCTCAGAAGCGGTCCAACTCTCATCCGCGTCGCAGTACAGCTTCGAGCGGGAGGTCACCTTATCCCTGCGCGATGGGATGGAGATAGATGAGAACCAAACGTGGTCCCCATGGGATCCCACCACACCCCGCAGCGATGGACTTACTTGTACTTTTTCTTCTGGCTCTGAGCCTGCACCAGGAAGGCGGTGAAGATGGCGATGGTCACCACCAAGACGGCCACCAGTACCCCTATGGTCACGCCAACCTTACTGACCCGTGAGCTGCAGGCATTGTCTTGGTACCAGAAGGCTGACGGTTCCGAGCACCTGATGGGGATGTCCGGGTGGTGAGAGCAATGCCAGGATCACCCCAAACCCAGGGGGACACCCTTCTTGTTGGGGGGGGGCAGGAGGTGGATGCACAACAGGGTGCTTACTCGCACTGCGGTCCCTTGACCATCACTCTGCACGTGCCGTGGACGCAGGCGTAAGGGTTGGTAGATCGTTTGTCACATCTGGTGACGCAGATGACGCCGGTGGAGGTGACGAACGGGGAGTAGTAGGACTTGAATCCTTCCGAGATGTATTTGTCGCACAGAGCTGAGGGCAGAGGCACACGGTTCAGGGCACGTGGTGATGTGGTTTTGGGGGGGTCCTGGGGTGGGGACGAACGTCCTGCGGGGCTCACTTACTTTGGTCAAGCTCTTGCACCTCGTAGCTGGAGACGTTGTTATAGTCAGAGTTGAAACAGAAAGAACCTGGGATGGAGAGAGCAGCTGCTGGTGGGCACCCCTGGGCTCAGAGCACCCACCCCAGCAAGGACCTTGCCCTGTTGCCAACTGAGATGGGGTGAGTGGGGAGGTGGTGACCACCAGCATCACTCACAGTTGCGTTCTTCACAGCTTAAGTTGCAGCTAGTGTAGTTGTTGATGGCCCTGACGAGGTTCTCGGAGATGGCCTTCACTGTCTTGTTGGCCGTGGTGCTGGCAGGCACTGTCAGGTGGACCGTGTAGTTCACCACGACGCTGCCCTCGCTGCAAGGAGAAGAAGCACCGATGACTTGGCAGGGCTGGGCTGTGGTCCCACGCTGCAGAGGACCCAACAGGAACCAGTTTGGGGTCCCCAGTGTGGAGGGATAGCGTGGCCACCTTTGCGTGGGGCTGGACCATCCTGAAGGAGGCCCAGGGACAGAACATGCCTTGGAGGGATGTGGATGCCCCATCCTTGGAGAGCATCACCTCGAATTGACCCCAGTGGGTCCCTTCACCCCAAATCACCCTACCAGAGCAGCTGGGGGCAGTACCCCCCTAGGACACACCACCCAGCCCCTGGTGGCCGCTCACCTCAGACTGTGGATCACCACACCTTGGTAGCCCTCTATCTGCTTGTAAATCTCCCCCATCTGGAAGGCGAAGAGAAACCATGGAGAGATGTGGGCACCAGCCCCATCACACCCCAAATACCCCCTGCAAGGGTGCTGCCCCCGCATGGGGGTGCCCCCGGCATTGCTGCACCCTGACCGTTTTCTTGAAGTCCTCCTCGAACTCCTGGAAAGCTGCAGAGGACTTATTTTCAAGGTCCTTTGTGAAGTTCCTGTTGTCAACCTTTGCTGTCATCTCCACCGTCGCATTTATCATCACTTTGCCAAGCAGAAGGAGACTCGTAAGCAATGACCTGGGTGGTCCCATCCCCTGGTGCCCTTGGTCATGGGACCAAGTTGGTCCCTCCATGGTGGCCCCATTCCCACGTTGGTCCCTCCTTGGTGGCCCGAACCCCATTCCCACATTGGTCCCTCCTTGGTGGCCCCATTCCCACATTAGTCCCTCCTTGGTGGCCTCATGCCCAGATCTGTCCCTCCTTGGAGGTCCCACTCCTGGGTCAGCCCCTCCTTGGTGGCCCCATTCCCATGTTGGTCCCTCCTTGGTGGTCCCATTCCCAGGTTGGTCCCTCTGTGGTGGCCCCATTCCTGGGTCAGCCCCTCCGTGGCAGCCCCATTCCCAGGGTGCTCCCTCTATGGTGGCCCAAACCCCATTCCCAGGTCAGTCCCTCCTTGGTGGCCCCATACCCAGATCTGTCTCTCCTTGGTGGTCCCACTCCTGCGTCAGCCCCTCCTTGGTGGCCCCATTCCCATGTTGGTCCCTCCTTGGTGGCCTCATTCCCAGATCAGCCCCTCCTTGGTGGTCCCATTCCTGGGTCAGCCCCTCCTTGGTGACTCCATTCCCAGGTTGGTCCCTCTATGGTGGCCCCATTCCTGGGTCATCCCCTCTGTGGTGGCCCCATTCCCAGGTTGGTCCCTCTATGGTGGCCCCATTCCTGGGTCATCCCCTCTGTGGTGGCCCCATTCCCAGGCTGATCCCTTTGAGATGACCTCCAGGTCCGAGGTTGGTGCTCCCCCTGCCCCCAGAAGCTCTGGTGCAATCCAGCACCTCTTGGGATGGCTCCCTACCGTTTTTGACCTCGACGATGTCCTTAGCAAACTGACACTCAGAGCCCTGGAATCCTTCCGTGCACACGCAACCGGTGTCCCCCCAGGTGCCGTTGTTCTGGCAGATGAGGAGTTCACAGAATTCACCCCAGTAGCCACCAGGACAGAGGCACTTGTTGTCATCCCATGTGGCCCCATTCTGGCAATGACCTAGAAGAGGAACCAGGACAAGGGTGGGTGCTGTGACGAAGCCCTGAGAAACGCCAGGAGTGTGAGGTCACCTGGAGACTGCCTGGGGTGTGGTGGGAGGTCAGGGATATGGACATGCCAGAGAGGAGGAAGACTCACCTGGATTGGTTGTGGGGAGGGGGGTGGCTGTAGTGGGAGAGGTGGAGGTGGTCGCTGTTGTAGTCTGTGAAGAGGTGCTGGTGGTCACAGAGGTGGTTGTAGAGTTTGATATGCTGGAGGTAGTGGGTGTCTCAGTGGTGACCGAGGTGTTCCCTGACACATTCGTGCTTGATGAGGTCCAGGTGGTGAACGCTGAGCTCGTCATGGTCACAGTGGAGGTTGGCTCAGAGGTGGCCGATGTGTCCCCTGATATTTCTGTGCTCCCCGAGGTCCAGGTGGTGAACGTTGAGCTCGGCAGGGTCACGGTGGAGGTTGGCTCAGAGGTGGCCGATGTGTCCCCTGATATTTCTGTGCTCCC
>VWZZ01007749.1:0-24660 GCA_013399095.1 Psophia crepitans | reverse complement strand
AAGCTTCTCTGCAACCAACACCCCCAGGTCCGCTCTCAATCCATTTNGTCCGCTCTCAATCCATTTTCCACACAGCCTGTAGCTGTGCTTGGGATTGTGCCAACCCATATGCAGGACCTTGCACTTGGTCTTTTTCAATTTCATGAAGTTCACCCAAGTCAACTTCTCCAGCTTGTCAAGGTCCCTCTGGACAGCATCCCTTCCCTCCACTGTATCAACTGCACCAGACAGCTTGGTGTCGTTGGCAAACTCACTGAGGAAGCACTCAATTCCACTGTCCATGTTGCCAACAAAGATGTTTAACAGCACCAGTCCCAAGACTGACCTCTGAGGAACACCACTCATCACTAGTCTCCACTTGAACATCAAGCCACTGACCACAACTCTGAGTGCGATGGTCCAGCCAATTCCTTCTCCACTGAGCAGCCCATCTGTTAAATCCACGTCTCTCCAATTTAGAGACAAGGATGTCATGGGGGACAGTGTCAAATGCTTTGCACAAGTCCAGCTAGACAACATCAGTTGCACTTCCCTTATCCACCAACACTGTAACCCTATCATAGAAGGCCACCAAATTTGTTAGGCACAATTTGCCCTTTGTGAAGCCATTTTGGCTGTCACCAATCACCTCCTTATTTTCCATGTGCCTGAGCATAGTTTCGAGGAGGATCTGCTCCATGATCTTGCCAGGCACACAGGTAAGACGGATTGGCCTGTAGTTCCTCAGGTCTTCTTCTTTTCTCTTTTTTCAAAAACTAGGGTCACATTTTCCCTTTTTCAGTCAGTGAGTACTTCACTGGACTGCCATGACTTCTGAAATATGATGGATAGCTATTTAACAACTTCATCCGCCAGTTCCCTCAGGACCCACGCATGCAGCTCATCAGGTCCCTTGGACTTGCACACCTTCAGGTTCCTTAGATGGTCTATGAACCTGATCTTCTACAGCAGGCATTTCTTCATTCTCCCAGTCCCTCCCCGTCTTTGCTTTCTGTGACTTGGGCGGCGTGGTTAGATAGAGCACTTGCCGATAAACACCAAGGCAAAAAAGTCATTGAGTACCTCAGCCTTCTCCGTATCCCGAGTAACCAGGTCTCCCATTTTCTTACAGAGGCGGCCCACATTTTCCCTAGACTTCCTTTTATCACTGACATATGTGGTTTTGCAAGACTGAAAAGTAACTGGAAAAAGTTTATATCACCTGAAACCTGCATGAGGACCCTGGATGAGGGAAAAAATAATTTCCAGAAATCGAAGCTGAAAAGGTCCGCTGAACCCCTGATGCTCATAGTGTACAGATCCTTGCATGTCTGTTGCAATAGTGTATGCAAAAATGAAATGACTAGCCTAAAAGTCGAAGACCCTCATAAAACAGAATAGAAGGAAAAGTCAAGACTAACGTTTCTGGTTTATTTAGTCTTCTATGGTGGGTAAAAGCAGGAGAGCAGTAAGAATCTTTTTTTTAACATGTAAGTGAGAACGAGGATGTAGTTTCTTTTCACATCATCTTAAACAATCCTCCTCTTCCATTCATTCCTCGCTTGTGCTGCCCCCTAACATGCCAACAGATATGTCAAGCCACTGTGGAGCCACACCCTGAATCAGTTCAAGAAATGGTCAGTAAGATCGGTTTTAACCCATTTCTCCAATATATCATGTAACCCACAAATAATCATACAAGCTGAAGGACTAGCTGAGGACTGGAATGAGCTAACAGAAATTGCTCAAGCCAGTTAAGCTGCCAAGAACTTCCAGATTGAGGCCTTCCAGATTGAGAAAAGCTCAAGAGGTATGTCTTAAAGTTGTTGTTCACTTAAGAAATGGTTCTTATAGCTCTCTACTGCTGCAAGCACATCCACAGGTATGAGGCTGGCTTTCAATATTAAGAAGAAACGTAGTATTAAAAAAACATCTGCAGCCCAAGTAAGCCTTAATTTTCCTATAATGAGGTAACTGCCATCTACATCGGCCTTTTAAAGAATAGTTGCCCAGAATTAAATTACTTCACATCATAATTCTAGTGCTACTGTCTGCTCTGAATAATTAATCTATCAATAATATTAATATTAGAGGATATATCAAATACCCTGACACCTTTAAATTAACTTTATGAATAGTGCTGATTCAGATATAGATAAAAGAAATCCAGAGCAATAAAAAACACCTTGGTTTTGTGCTTAAGTATCAAATGCTGCTCATTAATCAAATCAGCAATGCAAGAAAGACAGAAGTTATCCTCCCAGCAGAGCTAAGGAAGTAGAAAATAGTGTACGTGAAGCCCTACTGAATCAGCAATATAGTTCCCAATAGCACATCGACCTTTTTTTCAACATCTTTCTACCTTAAAGTCTTGGTTTAGCTTTCTGCCAGCTTACTTGCAACATTAAACAAGATAGAGGCAAGACAGCAAAGCAAGTTGCAATTGTATTTGTCAGTGAATAAATGAACAAGTTCACCTTGTAACTCCACATATTGGTCCACAAAGTCCTCAAGTTGAGGTTCATAGTCCCGCAGCAACTTGTAAAACACTTCCAGAACTACCTCAGCTACTTCCCACTGTATATAATCACAAAATGAAAAAAGAGTCATACACAAAATAAGACTGATACTGCAGCAGTAAGACCAGGATGACGAAGAATACAACAGGCAGCGCAGTGAGGTACCGGATCAGAAGTATGGCATGACTATCTAATCCTGAAGTACTATCCAACACCACCTATAACTCATCATGTCAAATAATTTGAAAGGCCAAGCTTTCTTTCTGAAGAAAAATGGAACACTAAAGCAGAATTATTGCCTATTTTAGGCTCTATTATACAATATACATATTAATATATTGAACCTACAAGCAATAAGGAGTCTTTAATAGGTATACAGCTAGTGACAGACCATTAATAGCTTCCAGGATACAATTCAGCATGCGCTTTCATCCAGAAGGATCGTAAAATAAACTCAAATTCCTTGGTTCAGCAAGTCAGAAATACTCTCTGAAATAACAATGAGGAAAGGACAAATCTGACTTGTAGATTTGGGCATGTGATGTCCAGAAGTCATTAGCCATGTAGTAGAGTTGCAGTATCCTATATAGCAAATTTAAATTTAACAGTAATATAATTATTTTTTTTTTAAAGGATACTTTATAGAGGCTCCTTAGAAGTAGCTCATAGATCCTGATGACCCATAAGTTGAAAAATCACCTGTTTTACAGAATCAAAAACTATGAACTGCTCCAGGTTACCTCTACTGCATCAAACTTTTCGAAGAGATGTAAGCCACGCTGGCAGAGACAAATCATTTTAACGACATCCTAAAAAAAGATTTTCAAACAAAAATTACTTTTTCAGCAGCTCTCCGGTAAGCTCTGGTGCGGAATCGGAGAAACACCGAGTCCCTGAGGAACTGAAGATAGGGATCAAAGCCTGGTGGGCGGAGACCTGCTCCCAAATTAGAGGGGAATGAACTCTCCACTAGCGTGCTGATGAGTCGACAGAAGGCACGGGTTAAAGGATATTCCTCACATCGGGACTCAATCTCATTCAGTTCAACCTTCCCAAGAGTACAGAAAAAACGGGAGAAAAGATTGAGGGAGGAAGAAACATGTGAGAATAAATAGTATAAAGGGCATCATCTGTGAATTACTGTACAGTGAATTGACTTTGCTGCATTTTTGTCTACAGTACATCACAAACAAAGCAAAAACACTGAAGCAACGGTACTGTCACTTCAGTTCAGCAATAGACTCTTCATTCATTTCTGAGCTACTAGAAGATATGCCTCAACATTTACATACTTTGCTTTTATTTATCACCGGTATTAGAAGTGAAGCCAGCTGTACTAAGATGTAATAAAAGTGAGGACAAATTAGGAAAATCTTATAAGATGTGCTCCTAAGGAATTTGAGGGTTTAGATGCTGCTCTGTTACTAGTATGAAGCTACACTAGATTCATAAATGGATAAAAATTCCAGAAAAAATTGGATATAAAAATTAATTTAAATGGATAAAAATTCCAGAAATTACAAGCAGACCTGACAGCAAATTAAGAAGCAGTGAAATGACAGCACCTATTCCAAGGGTTTCCCATGGAAATCTGCTGCAACACAGCAGCAGATGCAGCCTCTGCAAGTGTTTCACAGACTCATAGGCAGATGGTCAGAGAAGCTGCCTAGGTACAGAGAAACATGAACTGCTTATCTTACCTGAGGCAATACCTTACCTCAATACCAATTGCTTGTCTCTGGCCTGGACTTCTCACAGTTTGTAATATCTTCAAAACACAAAGAAAAATGAAAACAGACAAACAATACATTTCATGTAAATAAAGTGCATCTCCATTATTTCTATCAGCACTAAAAGGCACTCGTTGCTTTTTAGCTGTAAGAAGAGGGTTCCTAAATCCTTTTCAAAGGCAAAAAGCTGAGNTGCAACATTAAACAAGATAGAGGCAAGACAGCAAAGCAAGTTGCAATTGTATTTGTCAGTGAATAAATGAACAAGTTCACCTTGTAACTCCACATATTGGTCCACAAAGTCCTCAAGTTGAGGTTCATAGTCCCGCAGCAACTTGTAAAACACTTCCAGAACTACCTCAGCTACTTCCCACTGTATATAATCACAAAATGAAAAAAGAGTCATACACAAAATAAGACTGATACTGCAGCAGTAAGACCAGGATGACAAAGAATACAACAGGCAGCGCAGTGATGTACCGGATCAGAAGTATGGCATGACTATCTAATCCTGAAGTACTATCCAACACCACCTATAACTCATCATGTCAAATAATTTGAAAGGCCAAGCTTTCTTTCTGAAGAAAAATGGAACACTAAAGCAGAATTATTGCCTATTTTAGGCTCTATTATACAATATACATATTAATATATTGAACCTACAAGCAATAAGGAGTCTTTAATAGGTATACAGCTAGTGACAGACCATTAATAGCTTCCAGGATACAATTCAGCATGCGCTTTCATCCAGAAGGATCGTAAAATAAACTCAAATTCCTTGGTTCAGCAAGTCAGAAATACTCTCTGAAATAACAATGAGGAAAGGACAAATCTGACTTGTAGATTTGGGCACGTGATGTCCAGAAGTCATTAGCCATGTAGTAGAGTTGCAGTATCCTGTATAGCAAATTGAAATTTAACAGTAATATAATTTTTTTTTTTGTAAAGGATACTTTATAGAGGCTCCTTAGAAGTAGCTCATAGATCCTGATGACCCATAAGTTGAAAAATCACCTGTTTTACAGAATCAAAAACTATGAACTGCTCCAGGTTACCTCTACTGCATCAAACTTTTCGAAGAGATGTAAGCCACGCTGGCAGAGACAAATCATTTTAACGACATCCAAAAAAATATTTTCAAACAAAAATTACTTTTTCAGCAGCTCTCCGGTAAGCTCTGGTGCGGAATCGGAGAAACACCGAGTCCCTGAGGAACTGAAGATAGGGATCAAAGCCTGGTGGGCGGAGACCTGCTCCCAAATTAGAGGGGAATGAACTCTCCACTAGCGTGCTGATGAGTCGACAGAAGGCACGGGTTAAAGGATATTCCTCACATCGGGACTCAATCTCATTCAGTTCAACCTTCCCAAGAGTACAGAAAAAACGGGAGAAAAGATTGAGGGAGGAAGAAACATGTGAGAATAAATAGTATAAAGAGCATCATCTGTGAATTACTGTACAGTGAATTGACTTTGCTGCATTTTTGTCTACAGTACATCACAAACAAAGCAAAAACACTGAAGCAACGGTACTGTCACTTCAGTTCAGCAATAGACTCTTCATTCATTTCTGAGCTACTAGAAGATATGCCTCAACATTTACATACTTTGCTTTTATTTATCACCGGTATTAGAAGTGAAGCCAGCTGTACTAAGATGTAATAAAAGTGAGGACAAATTAGGAAAATCTTATAAGATGTGCTCCTAAGGAATTTGAGGGTTTAGATGCTGCTCTGTTACTAGTATGAAGCTACACTAGATTCATAAATGGATAAAAACTCCAGAAATTACAAGCAGGCCTGACAGCAAATTAAGAAGCAGTGAAATGACAGCACCTATTCCAAGGGTTTCCCATGGAAATCTGCTGCAACACAGCAGCAGATGCAGCCTCTGCAAGTGTTTCACAGACTCATAGGCAGATGGTCAGAGAAGCTGCCTAGGTACAGAGAAACATGAACTGCTTATCTTACCTGAGGCAATACCTTACCTCAATACCAATTGCTTGTCTCTGGCCTGGACTTCTCACAGTTTGTAATATCTTCAAAACACAAAGAAAAATGAAAACAGACAAACAATACATTTCATGTAAATAAAGTGCATCTCCATTATTTCTATCAGCACTAAAAGGCACTCGTTTTTTAGCTGTAAGAATAGGGTTCCTAAATCCTTTTCAAAGGCAAAAAGCTGAGATTTTTCTGTCTGAAAGGCTCGATTATATGTTGTACAATTGTATGCTTCTAGCTTTATATCCTCAAAGATCTGCATCATGTTTATTGTTAAATGAAACAAAGAGCAGAGATACTTTCACATTAATGATTTTTGTCTTCTATTGGCTAGGGGAAAGACATTTTTCCTGTTATCTCTTACAGTATATTTTTTAAAATATCATAAATTAGAAAGCAAAGGTGGTGAGCATTTAAAATACTATTATAAGATGTCATAATTGACGGAGTCTTTTTATTAGTAATTAAGAATAAACTAGAGGTTGCAGTTCAAATGCCTCAAGTTCTTCCAAATAAACCAGCAATTAGTCTGAACCATAATACAGACCATAAAATAAGCCCATTCCATTACAATTTTTCAATTAAACATATTGAGAGCATTTTCATTTGATATTCATCTTCCTTAGGATTCATATTTCATTTTTTCCTCTGAAATCAAGATGGAAGGGAAAACACACTTTTTTAAAGGGTAGGGCTTTTAATATCTATCTGACATTTGCCATCTAAATGTAAAAGTTGGCAATGATATCCTGTAAATTACAATTGATTTCTTCTGCAAATTAAATGCCTGAAAGTGGAGCTTTTTAGCCAGCCCCTTCTTTCTATGAGCATCACTCACATTAGGAGAATATTACACACAAAAAAAACCCAAAGAGAAAAATATTTAAACTGTAAAACATTTGTTACTGACAACATACACTGAGGAAAAAAATATATTGAACACACAGGTCTGTCTGGTAGGAAACCTGTATTTATGTAAAATAAGCACAGCCAGTAACATCTCCAAGGCATAAAACCATAATGTCATTTTCAAAATTGTTTCATAGTAAGAACTGCATTAACTAAGTTAAAAAAAATTGTATTCGACAACAGCAACAAGAAAATTGAGGAGGAAATGGAATACTATTTCAAATACACTGACAAATTCAACAGATTGGGATGGTATAGTTCTAAGCACTGAAAATCCTAAAATACCTGTGTATATTCCAGGGATTGCCAGAGCGAAGCAGCTATTTCAGGAGATCTTCCAAAAGCAGTAAGGGTTTCCAATAGCTCCGCTTTCAAAATAGGAGGAATGCTGCACTGTAGAAGTCCCAGAATGACCACTACTGGTGTCCACTGAGGGTGCTCACAAAGAGCTAAGCGAGCATTCTCACTCTACAGAGTTCAACAGAAAACAAAACTGCAGATTATTACTCTGAAGATTATTCATGTTTTACAATGTCTAACTCACAGTTCAGTATCAATGACTCTGCCTCATACTTGAAGGTACACAAAACATCAGAAGAACAGCAGATCATTACAAAGCAAACAATTTTAATTAAACAGAGCCAAGTTTAATGACTTGAGTTCTAAAATGGTGCCTATCTATACAGAAAAAAAAAACCACGGGCGTAATATAAGCTTCTTATAACAACCCAAATACTTTTCTAGTAGACATATTCATAGAATTAGTCTTAAATAAGTTTAAGTACTTATACTCTAGACAGCTCTTTCAAGCACTGATAGAGGGACTTGATCAACATTTCTATTACAAATTTAAATTGCATTTGGACATTTGGTAGGAACTTAGATGAATTTGTTTCAGGTTCATCACCAGTGTAAGCTCATTTGAGACTCTCAGATGAATCACTGGACAGGAAAAAGCCTCTAGCCTCACCAAATGATAACTCCCTGCATCCTTAGAATAAATTTCCTTCTTCCCAGGTTATGGTTTGATGACAGCAGGAAATACTAGTTTTAAGAGTTTCTTTTTCCCCCCTGCCTACCCAATGCTGACACGGCAGCTCACACAGGAACACCCCATTATCACCACCACCAAGGATGATTTTTAAAAAGCCTAATTAGTTTCACTGATCTGTCTTGCATTTGTGTCAGCAAAATCAAGGGTATATCTCACTACACCACAGAATTTTTAGGCTGCAGAGTCTGGTGGGAATTCAAGAGCTGAATTTGACACTGTCCAGAATTACACAGACAATTCACAATACAAAAATCCACACTGCAGTTTTATTCTCTTGGAATTCTCTTCCAGTCAATTCATGGCACATTTTACACTCTTCATTTGGGAATATTTTAAATTTATATCTGTAGGCAAGTTTTACAGTTGATGAGTTTCCTTGTTAAATTTCCACCACTTTCTTTTAAATTCATCTATTATTTTTGCCTTCTCAAACTCTTATTTAAATGCAAAAAAACTTTCCTACTCCATAGTAATTTCTTCTGAACATACCTCACTTCTGAAAAACATCTCCATGACACCTAAGTGTCAGGAAAGTAAGAAAATCAGTAACACCACTAACACCAGCAACACAGGAAAAGGTGTCATCTCTTCCTGCTTCGCCCAGACTGTGTATTTGGACACAACGTTTATTGCCGATGCTTCCTGTACTTTTGAAGTTCACTTATCAAATGAGAACAACTGCTAGGTAAATTTGCCCAACACACCTTTTTGGTCAAGTGAACTTCACAGCTGAATGATGATGTTTTGCAAGAAAAAAAAAATGTATTAACAAAAGAAAACCAAATAAAAGGTTGCTTACCCAATTTACTATAACAGTGGTCAGTTGTAAAAAGGCAATTAATCCATCCTGTTCTTTCTGTGTGATACCTCGGAGAGGCAGGTGACGATACTGGACGCTGTCTGCACTTGGCAAGTCTTTCCTTAAGTGCTCATGATAAAGCATCAAAGAGTGGAAGAAATGCTCCCAGGAGACAGGGCTGCCACCTGCTCCTTGGATGTTTTCCGCTAGAAAAGTGACAAATGGGTGACAAGATTTTTCTTCTATTCTTTCACAGGGTGACATTCAGGATAGTTAAATTTAAAATGAAAACTTTCTTATCTATAGGAGAAAAAAAGAAAGGCTATTGTTTTCAAAATTAGTGGTTCTGGTTTGGGGGTTTTTTTGTTGATTTTTTTTTTGTTTGGTTTTGGTTTTATTAATAGAGACAGAAAGATGCCAATATGAAAAGCCAGTACAAGTAAGTTTTCTATTTTATAAACTAGAATGTTGCCAGCATTATTTATATTTTCAAAGTAGGGTAGGTTTTTTTTCTAATTTGATCAATGCAAAATTAACGCAAATCACAGGAGTGACCAGCATCTCTTATTTTGAGAAAGTGCTATTATATTACGTGTATCAAACTCCAACAGAATGGAGTGCTTATGAAAAAAGGCAGCTCAGGAAAGGTAACTACAGTTACAAAATATACAACTTAACTTTAAGATATAACTCATTTTTTATTTTACAAAAAGCACTATCAATATTCTACATCTCTTACGGTGTTGATGCAGTTTTTTAAAAAAAAAGCATTATTTCATTATGTGATTTACTTGCTAAGGTGCTCAGACATTTAATTATCTCATCAGTGTGAGGGTTTTTTCCAGGTTACACTTTCAAGTGAAGCCTTCCAATTTCATCTTTGTACTAGTAATGAAATAATAAAAGTATGAAGCCACAATTCATCTCAAATGAGTCTCTGTACTTTCCTAAAGAAAAAGAGTTGAGAAAGAGCTGAAGCGTCTCTTTTCTTACCATGACTACTGCCATTGACTTTTAGCAAACTAAAGCAGTAATGAGCACACTGAGGCCCACTAGCCAGTCCCCGCAGCATTTTCAAGTATGGGATGTAAATTGTGGAAGGAAGTAGATCTCCCATTTGCCTAACAAACTTTGACAAGACAACCTAGAACAAATAAAGATCAGTGTTTAAAAAAAAAAATTAAATCTGAGTATTTTAGGAAAACAGTTGGCAGCCAAAGTCAGAAAACAGATCCTAATGTAATCAGGGCAGGGTAGAGGGGTGGAATCACAACTCAAGAAGAAAAAAAAGTCCTTTGTAGACTGGCCTATTCAGTTTCCCTGAAGGTGAAAAACATGTTTCAAAGAGGAAAAAAACCAAAACAAATTCTATCACGCCATTGCAAAGTATACTAACTCTCCAATTCTGTATTTCTAGTGATAAAATTTACTTCAGCTCACAAATACTGCACAGCAGTATTAAACATATCTCACAGTGCAAGTGAAGTGATACTGGGAAAGAATTCACTATACTTGTCATGTCTCTGTGCAGTAACTCACACACACAATGGTACCTCCCCATATTAGGGGCATATTAGTGTGTTTGCAGATTGCACAAGGCCCTAATTCAAGTTGCCTGTATTCTGGGTGTCTCTTAGGATGTGTCTGATGTGTCTCGTACTAGGTTTTGCCTAATGCTGCACAGTCCTTCAAGAAGCCTTGAATGCTGACAGCATTGCAGGTATCCCAAGAGTTTTGGAATGCCTGCTTCATCTGTTTAGATTGCTTCTTCATTCTAATTTTAAGTTCTGTCTCTCATGGGCTATTACCTTCAGGCTTTAAATTACTGCAACATTCTTACAGATTTTTACCCCCCAAAATACTATCAATTACAGATTAAAGTCGTTTTATAGTTAAGGAATTTAACTTCTCAGTTACACCAAAAAGGTGCATAGAGGTCAGACAGAAAACACAAGAGCACTGATATCACAATTCATTTAGCAACTGCAACAAAATCACAGCTGGACAAAATTTTCAAGGAGGTTTGTTAGGACTCTAAGTTTATGGACAACCACGAATGACTGGCAGCAGCTCATTTTAGAGCAAGTAACAATAACCACGTCATGCAGAATAGGACATATGCAGATAAGCCACTGATAAAAGATAGTGTCTCCCTCAAAGCTAGCTGTAATAAGGATACCAAAAAACTTTGTTGCCTGTTTTTTATCACTTTAATTACAAGTTACTAGTAATTACTCAAGAAAACCTAGGCAACCTGTCGCTGAGGAGGTCGCTGATGAGCTACTCCAAGGTAGGACCCCATGATGGTAGATGTCTGCAAAGGCTCTGACGGACACCAGTATTCAAGGGCAAGTTCCAGATTAAAGGGGTCTTTCCTATACAATTCAGCAATCTGTCAGAGAAAAGAAAATATTAGAAAAATATCAGCTACATAAAGAAAAGACAATTATTTCAACAATAAGCACTGCTTCTAGATAAGCCAAACACATCTTAGAGGCAAAGAACCCCACAGCTGGCGTTTCATTCCCTAAAACCCTCTGAAATTACAGCTTCTAAATAGTAGTATCAAGATGACAGCCAGAGAAACTAAAAATGTACACCTAAGTGCAACTTTCATAACTTTCTAATTATTATAGATTAAATCATTGCCAAGAAGAGTGTCATTTGTCCTTAAATAACCATTTGCATACCTTGATATAATAACTTAAAACTCAGTTAGCCAATATCAGGGTTAGAAGTCTTATCCATTACCTGAATATACAAATTTCTCAGAGTAAATTTTCATCTCTAGTTCTTCATTTAACTTTATTACGTATCTCAGAGCTACTTAAAGCATATCACTAAGTTTTCATCTTAATGTCCTATAACCTAAAGAACCACCTTTAGAAAGATAATCCCTACATTAGACTGATATATTGCAAATTGCACATTTGTACATTTTCGTGCAATTAAGGGGAAAACCACAAGTTTTTAATTTATTCATGAACATAAAAGATAAAATGTACCAGTTCAATATGCAAACCTGTTTTCTGATGTGGGGTGGTTTTTTTTTTAAAGTGCAGTTAGGTAACCTAATAACTAGTATTTAAACAAACATATTATTTCAGTTTTCTTTCAATTTTATTTCAATTTTCTCTATTTTGTTAAAAAATATGACAAAGAAAGATCTTTCTTTTAAATGTACGCTTGTGGTCAAAATTCTACTGAAACTATGGAATTTTTATTCCCAACAGCCTTAATGGGGTCACCATGCCTAGCCTACTCTACAAGAATACAAAACAGTCTTTCAAAATTCTCGTTGCATATATATCAACACAATAAAAATTATCAGCATAATTGTCAATAGTGGGGGAAATCCCCCAAAATCTAATTATAGTTTACCCACAGTAAATACAGGTGAATTTGAAGACTTATAGAAATATAAAACACTGTGTAAACATTAAGGTTTAGATACCCAAAGGTGGTTCATTCCAAAGAACTTTCATGCATTTAGCCAGATCTCAACTCCAGTGATAGAAATTAGAATTTTAAAACTACAGGCTAGGTTATGTTAAAATAACATCACAGAATCCCTAAGGTTGGAAAGGACCTCTGAGATCAAGTCCAACCACCAACCTAACACCACCATGCCTACTAAACCATGTCCTGGAGTGCCACGTCTACACGTTTTCTGAATGTCTCCAGGGACGATGATTCAACCACATCTCTGGGCAGTCTATTCCAATGCCTCACTACTCTTTCCATGAAGAAGTTTTTCCTAATATCCAACCTAAACCTGCCCTGACGCACCTTGAGGCCATTCCCTCTTGTCCTGTCACTTGCTACTTGGGAGAAGAGACTGACACCCTCCTCACTACATCCTCCTTTCAAGTAGTTGTAGAGAGCGATCAGGTCTCCCCTCAGCCTCCTCTTCTCCAGGCTAAACAACCCCAGTTCCCTCAGCTGCTCCTCATAAGATTTGTTTTCCAGTCCCTTCACCAGTTTTGTTGCCCTTCTCTGGACACTCCAGCAGCTCAATGTCCTTCTTATATTGAGGGGCCCAAAACTGGACACAGTACTGGAGGTGAGGCCTCACCAGAGCCGAGTACAGGGGGACGATCACTTCCCTACTCCTGCTGGCCACACCATTCCTGATGCAGGCCAGAATGCCATTGGCTTTCTTGGCCACCTGGGCACACTGCTGGCTCATGTTCAGCCAGCTGTCAACCAGAACCCCCAGGTCCTTCTCTGTCAGGCAGCTCTCCAGCCACTCCACCCCCAAGCCTGTATCGCTGCCTGGGGTTGTCACTATCAAAGTGCAGGACCCGGCACTTGGCCTTGTTAAACCTCATAAACATGGCTTAAGATAACAGATATGTTAAGATAATCTTATTGTAAGTTAAACCTTAGATATTTAAATATTTTGTAAAATAACTTCAGCTCAAGAGTTCTTCAAACATAAGAAGGAATGCAGTATTTACTTACTAAACAAGAATTAAATGATACTTTATTAACATCAGAAGCCAAGGCACGAAATTAATTCCTTTACATAAAAAGTTACAGAAAGTGTCCAAATTTAAGAAAAAAAATAAATCCCTCTAATCCAAAGAGGGAAAGATCCATCACTGTATGCTATCATTGACATAGGTTTTCTGATGAAGAAGGAAAGTCACAGTCACTTTTTGCCGCAATATTTTAAAAGAAAATAGGGCTTACTAAATGCATTAAATGCTCCAGGTCTCTCCGAAGGGAAATAGGTGGATCATTACCCATCTGAATACTCATGTGGATCATACGCGCATCTTCATCAGCACGGTTTCTCAGTTGTTTCACCTACACAATTTATGAAGTGGAGAAAAATACTGTCTATATTTAGCTAAGAATGAAACAGAACAGAAATAATGGAATTGTCTAAACAGCCTGTTAAATACTAAGAAAGAAAATGAACTTTCATATACATGACAAGAATATGCAATTAGCATTTTTTTAACCCCTTCCTCCGCAAGAGCTTACTTTCAAAGCTACATTCAATCACTTTCTTCGTTCCAAGGTCCTCGGTTCATAGCAAAAGCCCTGAACTTAAACCATGGGAGTTTTTCCCACCTGACTTCACCAGATCTGCTGGTTTGGCCCCAAAAGGTGGATCCTTTTCCTCCTTTTAATCCAAAAGCTTCAAAGAAAGTTATTCACAAGGATAGAAAAAAAAAAAAACCACTGTAAAATAATATTTTCTATATATAGATCTGTGGATTGCACCTTTCTTAGCCATTTAAGGCTACTTTTACTTACAGCTACTTTATGTTTTGAAAAGTTTTGGATTCATGTAATTACTTCGGATCCATCTGTCACAACTAAAAGCATTACCACGTGTCAATAAATACAATAGGAAAAAAAAAGAAGAGATAAGGGAGGGGAAGAACAACTGCAGCAATAAAAAGAAAAGCCCTTTAATTAGTATGCTAAAATTCTTTGCATTGAAAAAACCTAATTACTAAACAAACACAGCTGACATTTCATTTTAACGTCAAAAAGTCTTTGACAAAATACCCCAGCACACGCTTACAGAAAGCAAATAGTCATAAGATGAAGAGTTAAGTTAAAACATGGTAACAGACAATAAGGTCTGGTTCATGGTCTATAATATATCCTAACTTTCAAAACTGAATAAGCAGCAAAATAATTGTGTCTCATGAAGAAAAAAAATAGTTAAAAGCTAGAAGTAACTGTGGACAGTATTGGATCAAACTAGTCAAATCAGTATGCTAAAATTAATACATGAAGAAAATAAAGTGTTGATAAGTGAAATAATGAACTGTCTGAAATAAATTATCGAGTTCTACCTAATTATTGAGTTCTGAATGTAACGCAGTCAACCAAAAGATTTTAGGTAAATCATCACTGGTAAGCAGCATAAATTATTAAACTATACAAAAGAGTTAAATAAAATGCTGACTTATAGATTTAAATAAAACTGAACAAAGGTTTTATATATATACACATAAAAAAGACATCCTGCAAAGCAGACACTTTACCTAAATTTGAGATTCAGTGGAAATAGCTGAGTACATCAGCCAACCACTAACTAACAGTAGTTGAGACAAAAATTCCCTTATAGCCCTGTATCACAATTGCCTGCTAACAAAGTCTTTCCTGTAAAACAACTAGTCCTGGCATCTATCAAACTGGGATACAAGTCCAACAGTCAGATTTTTGCTTATGTATTACAAAATCCTACTTGTAATGAAAAATCTCTCTCTTAAGCTTTAGGCATTAGCTAGAACCAACTGCAGATTTGAACTAAATGAAAGAAAAAATTTAAATGGAAGAGAAATACTCTTCCCAGAGATAAAGCCTCCAATTCCATAATGCAATGAAGATGAGACGTACCAACAAACCAACCGCATTGGGATTTTCAGGCAGTTCTGTGGATACAGGTGACAGGGTCACATCTGTTCTAAATCTAATATGGCAGCAACCTCAGCCTGGGTCAGACTCCACCTCTCCCACCTTCATTCAAAAATCTACTTTACATCTCCTTCACAAAAACTGGGATCAATACAGGGAGACATTTCCTCTTTCATAAAGCAACACCACCCAATGAAGAACCGCCTCATAAAAAAGTTACCAGTTCCAAACCCGTTTGCACTTGACCGTTTAAGGAGCTTCCATAAAATACACCTCTCATATTCCTCATATATTCAGAAGACTCCTAAAGGTTACTGTGCCTGTATTACAGAAAACACTATTGGATGCAGCCTTCAAAGGATGTCCAAAGACTATTAACAACGTGGTAAGTGTTGTATGCAGGCAGCCATTGCAACAGAAATCTAGCTGTGAAGTTACCAACACGAACTTATTCTAACCGACTATATTTGCCCTATGGATATTCTGTGGGTTAAAAAGATAGCTTGAGAGAACAAGATGCCACACCAACAGATTATAAATAAATTAGGGTTAAACCTAAAAGCTGTCTACAACATGTTCGTATATGCCCTAAATGATTCTTAAGGCTCAAATATTTTTTCCTGCCAATATTGTTCTCATTCTTGAGGTTACAAGGAACAAAATGTATTATTAAATCCTTCTTTTGCACACTGGAAAAAAGTAACTATTTGGCAACTCCAACTACAGCTTAACACAATGAAGGTCACAAAATAAAGCCCCCATCAAATAAAAAAAAGCATTTTCATAGAATTTTAATTTTCTATGTCTGGATAGAAGGTCTTGCACAAATGAAACTGTTGTAATTGCTTCAAAAAAAATTTGTAAGCCCTCTGCAGCATTTCAGCTGTTGTAGTGAAAAGAGCCACTCATTTTTCCCAACAATTGATACTACTGAAAAAGCAGAATCCCTCCCCTTAAATATGGAAAAAATCATTAGCAAAAGAATAAATTAAAAATGGAAGACAGAAACCCTAAGTTAATTCAGGTTATACTACTGTCTGCATCAAAAGAAAAAACAACAAAATCAATACCAACATACAGTGTCATCAATTTCAGCATTAATTTACATTTTAATCATGTAAAACAAAACAAAACCACTACCACCACAAAAGCTTGCTTTGCAAATCTCACTATACTGAAGTGTTTTTTAAAACATATTCTACTTCGGTGTGGAAAACAAACCGCAAACCATATGGTTCCATAAAGTCAACAAGCTTTCTGAACTGCAGCACCTCAAGCAGAGGGTCATATCTGAATCTCTATGCTGCCTGTCCTAATGTTAGAAACATAGGAGAAGATGCCCGCATTTCTCAAGAACTGCTATTCACACAAGCAACTTACTTTCATTGGCATGAGTGCGAGGAAGTCTGTGACAAGGTTATGAATTTTACGAATGTAAAATTCCTCCTGGTAGAAATTTTCAGACCCCACAACAGATTCAGTCAGGAACAGGAAGACATTATCAGCAACCGCTAGCTCTGCCATCGCTTCATCTGCCTCAGTAAATTCTGCTAGAGCTGGGCAACAAAAAAATCACAAAAAGGAAAAAAATAACTTACAATTATCGGGTACCAACTGAATCAGAATACCCAGCTGACATGTTTCTATCAACTATGTTTTTTCTAGTGTACAGGAAAACACGAGACTGGAAAAGACAAGTTAATGTCAAGTGATGATCTCAACTTCCTTCTTTAACAAGTGTTAAAGTGCATAATCCATTTACCCAATCAAATCTAAGGCTGTGAACCAAGAATCACAAGCCAACCTTAATTAAACATTAATTAGAATGTTTACATTTTCTTTAATAGATATTCTGGAGTAGACTGAATTCAGACCTAGTAAGGAGCCTGGAAAGCTTGTGAAGCACAGAAAGAAAAAAAGTTAAAAATAGATTTGTCCTCTCAAGATACTGAGGTTTAACATTCACAGATACAAGAATAGATTCATGCTTGTGATTTCTTAATGTATGTGTTCAAACAATACTAAAGCTGCTAAAATGGAATCTTTCACATTTTTGAGTAGATTACAATATCTTTCACTTCAATGACACACTGAAATATTACTAATAACTAATTCTTTCTAAATCTGTGTACATTTCAGAGCAATTCAACTGTCAACAACCAAACTCACATATTGAGAAAGCTTTAAAGGAGCGTCAACGGTAATTTTATCATAAAAGTAAATACTAGCACTTCAACAAGGTAACAGATACTTTGACTTACACCACTTGCAAGCTCAGAATACTGATGTGCAGCAACTGCACTTAAGCATAATTTACCTGTCACATCGGATAATTGGGATATCCCTCGCAATGCCAGCGCCCAGGCTAATCTAACAGTAGCTTGCAGGCCTGGTAATTTCCAAGGCTGAGACTCCTGAAGACGAGTGTGTATTGTTGCTATATATTGTCTTTCTGCTAGCAGAGGGAGCCGGTGCATCAGATCTTGAAGAACAACAAAAACAACACCAACACTCCAGTAAATGAATGTGAAAACAAACATGCAAAATCCTACCAATTTGCTACTGATCAATAACAAAACTGGTTATATAACAACAATTTACCCATCTGCACAAGACAACCTCTTTGGGAAACCTGCCAGCATTACCTTCACGATCCTCTGTGCCTTGTTCCAGAAAGCTGACGTCAAAGCAGTAAAGGAGCGCCATGAGGAGAGACAAGTTGACATTGTCCAGTGAGCCATCAGCTTCCACTGTTACTTTCTCCAGGTAACTTATGAGGATTAGAGTGTCATCCTTACTCAGTGGTGACTGGCAGGTCCAAACAAACAGACTTTCAGCCAAAGACTGTCGGCATTCTTTAATGAGGTCAGAAACCTTTAAAAGAAAAAACAGTGAATATAAATATTCTGGCAACATGTTCAGTTTGTCCTTCTCAGTCAATCAGTATGAGTCGGTTAATTACTCTAAAGACAGCAGTTACGGAAAATATTGGACTTTATTTGCTAAACAATAAAAAGCACACTTCTGCTCGTTAAATGCATTCATCTTCCCATGTATTCCATGTGAGGTGAGTAGACATCCTGGAATATGACTACATGCAAACCAGCACCTCTGTTAAGGTCAGGAGACATGATGCTACACAGAACTTTTGTAGCTGTAAACACGTCACACAAAACTCACATTTTGCTCTAACACACAGCTGCACTGGTAGTTATATCCAGAAAAGGGCATAGTGTTCCCCTTGCCCCAAAAGAGGTGCCCTCAGCTAACTGCACAAATACCTAACTTTTAAGACACTGAGAAATACGGAAGATATTTGAAATTAGCATTTTCTTCCTCCAGGCAAAATATTTATATCAACTTTAGAATATAAACATAAATGAAATCTATCATCCTCTATTACATATGGAACAAATATCATGCCTAACATAAAAGCTACCAAGCATTTTCCACACTAAAAGTATTTTTTCCTTTTTTTTTTGGCAAAATATTGCCTGCTATGATACAATTAAGTACAATGGCTCTTGAAAACAAAGTTTGTCTTTTTTCTAACAGTTATACCAAAAATTACTTGTTTTCAAACAAGGACAAATATTTATTTAATTTAATAAATTCATTCCTCCAGTTTTAACTGCTTGAAGTGTTACAAAAACAGTAAAAGTTAAAAAAATTAAAAAATAAAAAGCCACTGATCACCTTTCATAATGGTCTTTGTAAAACTATTTTACTTAGCTAAACTATGAGCTTCTAATAACATTCTTGCAATATACCCATAGTACTTGGTTAAATAAAAAATAAAGAGCTAGAAGCATTCTCTCTCTAGTGAAATCACATGCATGGTGACAAAAAATTTTTCAACATTTAACACAGCAAGAGATTTGCACACAAACTCTAGCAGAGTAATAGTTCTAATGAATACAAAGGAAAATATGGTAGTCCACTGAAAAGGAAGAAAAAAATTTCTAAGATAAGTGTTAAACTAAGGTAACATTAAGATAAATTAAGATAATTTAAAGTAAATCAGATGGATATTCTCTGCATAGTTTCTAGATTAATAGCAGAAGTGTAAAATTAGTTCTTTATTTGGTGAAAAACAAATTGACTGATTATAACATAGAATTATTTTTAGACAGATTGACCATTAGAAGTTCAGAAACTAAACCAATAATGTTAAAATCTTCCTACTAGAAACATAGTCTGTAGTTAGTCACAACCTCAATTAGCTTCAAGGATTACAAAAATGAGAACTCATTTTCAACCAATTCTCACTTCACTGTTAGAAATGTTTCTGTTCATATTAACACAATTGGATTATTAAAAAGAGGATTATTTGCCTGACCAGATTTGGTTTCAATATGTTTTAATAGTTTGTGAATTTTAGTTTGCTAATTCTATTCCAATGGTGCTGATAATGGTTGTGCTGAGAGCAGATGATTTTATACACAGTCTTTAGAATAAAATTGAGAAAAAAAAAAATCACACACAGTGCAAATATTAGGCTTACTTTCTTACTGTCCTTGATTACACTTCTTCACTAAAAGTAAGGTATGCCCTAGCATCAGGAAGCAACAGCAAAACAGAAATGCAGGAAGTAATCTGGATCCCTGGTATGTCCACTGGTATAGCACAAGCTGTGGAATAGTTACTACGATCCCTCAGACAGTAACAGAGGTTGCAAAGGTAGAGAACAGAAACTAGAAAGCAAAAGAAAAAATAAAATCACTCCATATCTCTTGGCAGTCTAACTGTGTCCTAGTTTGTGTATTAATTCAGAAGAATATTCACACCCAGTGAATATCTACCTCTTTGCGATGTTTCTCACTGCCCAATCCCCGTTCTCTCTGGAGCTTATCAAATTCGTTGTTCAAATCAATGTGAGACACAAGAGTGAGGATCTTCTGAGTCAGACCCTGCTCCATTAGGTCATCTGTAAAGCGTGTTGTCATGGATATTAACTCTTGACTACAATGGAAAGAATATAAATTTAACAATTAATCATACTATTCCCAGTCACAGAGGAAGTCTAAAATAATGAATTCCATCAAATGTATTTGCTGACAGAAAACGTACAACTACATCATAAACGTAAAGTAACTAAATGTACATCAGTAAGCTGTGCCCTCTCAAAACACAGGCTGAACAGATACAAAGTCTTTAGGTCGCCAAACGTTCAAGAACATGGAATAAGAGAATACAATATGGATCAGCTAGTAAGATTTCTATCAAAAGGAAAAGGTACCATACATAAGATGCATATAACTCAAGTTCACAGCCTCTTTCTTACTAGTAAATCCAATCGTCCAATTACGTACACCCCACTGAAGTGGCAGTTAGTTCTAAAGTAATAATTTATTTTATGTTTCAGAATTTATATTTATACTAGAAGACACATTTCGATCTTTCTCCAGTCAACCAATCACTGTGCATTGGAAGTAAAAAATGCATGCTGTCTTCTCTTTAAAGTTAAAAAACATTAGCATATTATGTTCGCCAGTAGAAACCGCATCCATTTTAAGTAGAGGCAAGAGCACAGTTCTCTGTTTTGCAACATGGAAAGTCAGAACACAGCAAGGGCAGAACTCAGTCTCTGAAATACTGAGTAATTATCACTAGTTAGAGTAACACTGACTGGGAGGGTGTCTGACGCAAAACACTGGCACAAAGTGAAGCAGCATGAAAGAACTGAAGGTAAAATGGATATATTTATAATCCCTTAAAAATATGTACAAGAAAAAAAGAATATTATGCCTAAAAAACAAACAGAAAGCAGCTGCAACAGTTTACGAGAAACAAACTCATTGGAGAATATTCATATTGCCTTGAGTCTAATTAGTCCTAAAAGCACTCAAAGCAAAGAGCTTCGATGAGCTCATCACCCTAATACAGACCTGAGTTCCAATGTCCACGTCTTGCCTTGGCGTGACTGGATGAGGGTTCGTAGTGAATTGGCAATGCATCTTTTTCCATCCCAGTACAACAGAACAGCCACTAGACCTCTTGTAAGGCCAGGAAAATGAGGTTGCTGGTGTTCTCCTATTGAATGAAAATGCACAGAATAGTCACAGAAAGTTCAACATACACACTTTGATAACAGCTCTATATCTTTGTATTTCTAACTGAAATACAAGTGTAGCACTCAAAGCAACCGTGGTTATTCACTATCACTTTGATTCAGGCACTTCAAAGAAATCACAGATATTTTGGGTGCTATTATTAAAATTGATAGTCAACTATTAAAATATCCAAAAATTTAAAAGAAATAAAAGTGCAAGTCCATGAATATCCCAGTCCAAATTGTATTTGCAATTTACCCATCTTAATAATCAATTCAAGCTGATTATCAGCAAAATATCTTTTCTTTATTCAAAATTAAATTTCCTGTCTGAATTTACATTGAAAATTCAAATTCAAAATAAAAAGTGAGGTTGACTTGAAGATAGCTTTTCAAAGGTGACAAATTCACAGGCTACTTCTTCAGCGAATTTTTAAAAAGTCAACAATGAACAGTAGCAAGTAACCATAACTAACAATTATACTTTAGTAACTCTGAAATCAATTTTCTACACGCAAAGCATGTGTCACTTTCCAGAATACTTCTCTTACTAATCAGTTATTAGATTATGACCCAAATAGTGTCACATATCAATGTGTAACTAATACATAATTTGAAGAACAAATATCTATTATGTTGCTTTATGGAAAAACTCTCAATCAATTATTTTTAAACTATTTTTAATTCAGTGATAAAGTAACCCATAAAACCCCCTCAAATTATTTCCCCTTTTACAACAGCTGCACAGAATAGAATAGAATAGAATCATTAAGGTTGGAAGTGACCTCAAGGATCATCCAGTCCACCCATCCCCCCACCACCTATTACCCACTAAACCACGTCCCTAAGTACCATATCTAACCTTTCCTTAAACACCCTCAGGGATGGTGACTCCACCTCCTCCCTGGGCAACCCGTTCCAATGCCCGACCACCCTTTCAGAGAAGAATTTTCTCCTCATCTCCCACCTGAACCTTCCCTGGCACAACTTGCAGCCATTTCCCCTTGTCCCGTCACTAGTTATCTGCGAGAAGAGGCCAACCTGTTATTGTATTACATTACAGTGACAGTAGATTTCTTTTTAAGAACATTCTATGTTAGGAAGCGAAAGGCCTTGACTGAATCATGCATTCTTGTTAAGCATACACTTAAATAAGAAGGCCCTATTTAAGTTGTATTTCTCCAGCTCTTAAATATTTTTTCCTCCTCACCAGCTAGAAGGAGCTCAACAGCTGCCAGCTCTCCAATATCAAAGAGGTCACTGAGGATAAAGGCTTCTCTGATGAGTTGCTCTGGCAAAAGCCTAGTTCCCTGCTGACCCTGGATAGCAACTCCTTCTGTACTTGCTTTCTGAATTTTCTCATGCTGCTGAACATTCTTTGGCTGCAAAAGGAACAAGTATCAGAAGTCATTCAAAATGGCAAGATCAAACACTTAAATAAAGCTTTACACATTAATCCTTCCTCACATAGATAGTTCAGACAGGTTAGGTTGTCATCGTGAAAACAAAAGTGTGTTTTTAAAACACAGACATAGCAAAGATATCCTAAAAATGGTTCACACTTGCACAGCAATGGTCTCTTTGTGGGAATGTACCAAAAATCACCTTATACAATTGGTGCTGTCATTTAGTTTACTCCAAATAATGGAGATTGAAAGTAAATTTTGATACAATTCTCAATAGAAATTGGTATCAGCTCACTGAAAGACATCTCAGCTGTTGATCAGAACTGTTGTGTTACTCCAAAGCACTCTTTTCTACATCGTTCTTTCTTCTATTACTCAGATGCTAAAATATACTGACAGAACTCTACAGCTGACTGTTAAATTTTCTGACGCATCAGTTCAAAAAGCCATATACTATCTCAGAAGTAACACCACTGAAAGAAGACATATTTCTAATTGTTACCTTGTGATCTACCAAGGTAATAGAGTGAGCTTCTCCACTTCCCCTCACATTCCCAACAAGACACATTATATTTTTTGTCAATTCATGTGTTCAGCTGTTCTGTATGTTCGTTAATCTGAACAAAGCATAAGCATGGACCAAAACCAAACAAAATAATTTTGTACTTTATTTCAGACACACAAGAGTAGCAAAAAAAGCTAACACGTGACTGATGGAACATTCCTTTCAAAATAGCATTCAAATAATGAGAGGAAAAAATACGTTCTAGATAAAATTACTCTGCACAAGGCACAAAATAATACGTATTATTCAAGCTATTTGTATTCTTGGATCAGAACAAGACTGCTAAAACACATTTGTGTTAAATACCCTAAAAATGTAAAATGGAAAGAATGGTCAGGGCCTAGATGTTATGCAATACAACACAAGACAGAAAATCATCAACTCTCCAAGTCATTCCACAAGAGAAATTAATCAAATACCGGATTTCTGAAGAGAGAAATGAAGTCAGATTTGTGTTTCTTTAAAACCTGGTCGAGGCGATGAATAGCTTCAGGTTGCCTTTTCCAAATGGCATTCATTACAGTCTGCCATATGTCTTTATACGGACCCCACAAACTGGCAGCTAAAAGAAATAAAACAAAAAAAAAATGTATTGGAAACTGAGAAAAACAAAAAACCCAAAGTATTCATACACTATTTTCAAAAAGTAGACTTTTTAATTTATTAGTCTCAGCTTGACAGTCTAGAACGTTATGTCCATGAAGCAAAGGATATTTTCCCTTCTTAAGGCACAAATAAAATAACAATGGTCTGATACAAGACCTAATTCCATTTACAGAGCTAAAGCAGCAGAAAAGACAAGGTATGCAGCTAAGTTCAGCAGCTGAAAGTCATCTTATAGAGATGTGATACAATTTCTGGGTATAATATTGCATCCTTATATCCCTAAGAAATTCCACCCACTCTGGTAAAATTAAAGACTAATTAAGAACTGTACAGTAGACCTTGAATCGGAATGTAACTCAACGAGGCTGGCTTCCTGCTTTCCATTTTTGACAGAAAAGTCCAAAACAAAGAAATACCTAATATATGAGAGACAGTTTCTTTCACGTTTACTCACTGCATTTTAATTTAAAAAAAAACAAAAAACAAAAACCCAAGTATTTCTGATCCCTTAGACATATTTGCTGCTAACATTCTGCACAAAAGCTTCATAAAGAAATGGATTTCCTTTACCAGAAATAGATCAATAATTACCTCACTATATGAGGTAATTATAAATAAATATATAAGTATATAAATATATATTATATATATATAT
>VWZZ01007748.1:191830-202181 GCA_013399095.1 Psophia crepitans | reverse complement strand
AGGCAGCGGTGGGGGTGCGGTCCGGCCGGCAGGCGGGGGGTGGCTGGAGGGGTGCGAGCGCGGTGCGGCTCTGCGGGTGCCGCTTGGTGGGAGGGTTTGTTTTCCTGCAGAGAAGAAGTTCAGGGGAAATGAAACTGGGTGTCAGGGTCCCCTCTCCCATCCAGCGCAATGCTCCTGCGTGGTGGCTGGGAGCCAGCGCAGGGAAGGAGCCCCTGGAAGTCTGTCTGAGTAACGTCCCTGCTGGGGCCGGGACGCAGAGGCAGCAGCTTTGCCTTTGTCTGTTGCCCTTGAGGCAAGTCGGGACCGGTCTGCGAAGAGGCCGGTTTCCCTTCCGCGAGCAGGGAAGTGGTCTGTCCGCTGCCCCAAGCGCCGAGAGCGCAGTCTCCTGTCAGTCCGGCGGTGACTCGGACGAACAGCCTGCCCCGCCGGCAGGCACGGAGCAGGGCCGTCGTGGTGGCTGAGCAGCGCGGCTGGAACCCAGGCAGCTGCCGGAGGGTGACCAGGGCCGGGGAGGCTGTGCCTGGGTGTCTGACCATCCTGATGCCCCCCCAGGCCAGTGGTGAGAGGCGGATGCTGAATCTGTGCGCTGCGGCGGGGGCAGCCGCTGCCAATGGGTTTTGGGAGTGTTTTTTGGGGCCAGTTCGGCGCCTGGGCACAGGGAGAAGTTGACCCTGCTTTGAGAAAGAGAAGTCTGCAGACGCTTGCGGCGCTGGGTGGAAGCGGGATACGGCTGCTGCGTGTGACCTCCTCTCCCTTCCCCCTGCAGCTTACCTCTCTCAGAACAGCATGGCGCGACGCACACGGAGCAGCAGGGCCTGGCACTTCGTCCTGAGCGGGGTGCGGCGCGAGGCGGACACCCGGGCGGTCGCCTTGGCCACCGGCACACGCGGCTGGGGCTACGACTCTGACGGGCAGGTAGGCCGGCGCTCGGGCGGCTGTGGTGCGACGCGACGGGAAGCTTTCCTCGGCAGCCTTGGCAGGCGCGTACTCGAGGTCCACGTAACTGAGCAGCTGGTACTTCAGCAGGCAGAGCTGCCAAAATCAGAAAAGATTTAATAAAATTTATGGGCTGTTCTAACGAGCCTCCCTGTGCGTGGGGCTCCCAGAACATCTTCCTGAGGCAGGGAACGCCAAGCTGCCGTCGTCTGTGGCTGTATGCCGCCGCTCTGTCGTTACCTGAGCCAGGGAGCCGGTCGACACTAAGCTAAATGCTTGTTTAAGCGTATAATGCGCCTGTGCTCTATAGAAAGTATGTACAGTATCCTTAAAATACTTTTTTTTTTTTAAGTCATGATGTAAATAAGTGTTTAGACTGGATCAGTTCCCCGGTCCAGGTGTGCTGGGAGAAGCGAAGAGCAGTCAGTCCAGCGGCGCAAGGACTGGCTTGGCTGCGCCTCCGCCAGCCTTCCGTCTTTCCCCGGTTCCTGAGCTCGGTTCCCCACGCAGCCGTGGGGACGCAAAGAACCGCTCCTGGAGCTTCAGAGCCAGGCTGAAGCCTCGCGGGGCCGCGAGGTGCCCGAACCCTGGCGCCGTGCTCCCAGACGACAGCCGTTTCCCCGCAGCAGGAGCGCGCTGTGTTCCTGCAGGGACGGCTGGGCCTCTCCGGGGCGGGAGGTGGGGAGGGCCAGAGAAAGGCAGAAACTGGCAGGCTGGAGGAGGAGGGGTGGGCAGGACATAGGTAAGCCCCAGTCGAGTCCTGCTGTCTTACACAGCTACAAGAACGTGAGTTTAAAGAATATTTGTCTTTAAATCCTGCTTACAACATCTGCCACGGGGTGAATAACAAGCAGGGATGCCTGAGCAACGCGCACACCCGGTGCTCGCTACAGCCTGTGGTAAGAGACACCATTAGGCAGCACCAGCCCGCCGGTAACGAGCGGAGCGAGGCGGGGCGTTGGCTCGTGCGCTGTCCCGGCACAGGGACGCTTCGGTCGCTCGGCACTGGGCAATAGTACGTTGAGTTTTTGTGTCCGTGAAGGTGAACAAAAGCCTTTCAATCCTTCCGCAGGTTCCCCGCGGGCCTGGCTGCAGCGCTGGAGCTGCAGCCGTTCTGCTGAACTGGTTCCCCTTTGTCCTGCCCCCTCCCCGGCCTGGCCTCCTCCCCCTTTTCCTCCTCCCCTTACTGCCTCCCTCTCTTCTCCCGAGCGGCGGTTTGCAGCAGCGTGCGCTGGTTTAGTGACGCCTTGGCCGAGCTCTCCGGCCGGCTGTAACCAGCCCGTTGAAAACCGGAGCTGTAGCACCGAGGCCGCTTAAAAATACACGCGCCGAGGGCTGGGGCTGTCGGACTGCTCGGCTGCTGTGACAGCTCCTCGCCCCTGGAAGGCACAAAGAGCGTACCCACGTGTCGTAGAGGGTGCCGCAGGATATGCGACTGGCCCAGCCCCTCTCCTCGCTGCGTGGCACCAGGCTGGGGCACGATGCGGCCGTGCTGCCAGCAGCCTGAGCCCGGGGGCACCCCTGCGCAGCTCGGCGTCATGCCAGACCTCTGCCAGCCCAGCTCGGAGCCCGGGGGCGTTCAGTAGTGACCGTTCCTCCGCTCTCCCCGGCAGCACAGCGACTCGGATTCGGAGCCGGAGTTTTCTTCCCTCTCGCCGTCCATCCCGAGTGCCATCCCTGTGACCGGAGAGTCCTACTGCAACTGTGAGAACCAGAGCGAAGCGCCGTACTGCGCCAGCCTGCACGCCCTCCACCGTGTCAAGGACTGCCGGTGCGGCGAGGAGGACGAGTGTAAGGAACGGGCTCCCCAACAGGCTGTCGTAGTCCTCTGGGGCTTGAGGTGGGGTTCGAGGGGTCCCTGCACGGACCCTTTGCTTTCCACGGAGTCCCTCGTCTCTGTCCTGGCATTGCACTGCTCCTTTGTTTACATCTCAAAGTCACGTAGGCTTGTAGGAAGATTACGAGCACGTGCCTCCTGTGGTGTTTCAGGGGCTCAGTGCTGACCGTGCTAACGCATCAGAGTTCACCTCTGGGGACCGGCTTTCAAATCCGGCCAGGGCCAGCGGTGAGGCTGGCCCTCGTGGTGGCAGCCACTGATCCCCGGTACGGCTGGCAGGGCGCCCGGCTGCGCAGCGGGGCGTGCTCGGGGCGGAGAGGAGCGGTGGGCAGAGGGTGGCCCCGGGCTGGCCGAGAGAGCCTGTGGCATAGCAGAGCTGCTCCTCGAGCCTGCAGGAAGCGTAGGGAGAGGGGAGGCTCTGCCTGGGTCTGCTCCTGTTAGCCACGGTGGGAACCAGTTAGCGCTGACAGTTTGGGTTCGGAGCGCTGAACCGCCCCCGCTGGGGCACTGTGGAGGGTTCGCCCTCTTCAGCGGTACAAAACCCCATCAAACCCACGACAGGCCCTCAGAACAATCCGTGCTTGGGGCAGCTCCCTGAGGGCCCATCCCTGTCCCCTCTCTGCTTCCCCAACAGATTTCGACTGGGTATGGGACGACCTGAATAAGTCGACGGCCACCCTGCTGACCTGCGACAACCGCAAGGTGAACTTCCACATGGAGTACAGCTGCGGCACCGCCGCCATCCGCGGCAACAAAGAGCTGGCGGATGGGCAGCACTTCTGGGAGATCAAGATGACTTCCCCAGTCTACGGCACAGACATGGTACGTGGGGCAGGGTCGCTTGTGGGCACACAGAAATGTCCAGGGTTCTTTGAACAGGGACTGGGGGAACAAAGAACCGCCCACTGCAGGAGAAGAGCAGGTTTGAGAATGCCTAAGGAACCTGAAGGTGCACAAATCCATGGGATCTGATGAGCTGCATCCATGGGTTCAGTCTCACCTCTATGCCAGGAAGATCGTGGAGCAGATACTCCTACAGACTGTGCTCAGGCACACAGAGAATAAGGTGACTGGTGACAGCCAACATGGCTTCACTGAGGGCACAATTTGGTGGCCTTCTGTGACGGGGTTACAGCGTCGGTGGGCAAGGGAAGAGCGACTGATGCCATCTAGCTGGGCTTGTGCAAAGTGTTTGACACCATCCCACACGAGATCCTTGTCTCTAAATTGGAGCGACATGGATTCAATGGATGGACCACTCGGTGGATAAGGAACTGGCTGGATGGCCACACTGAAAGAGTTGTGGTCAACAGCTCGACGTCCAAGTGGAGACCAGTGACGAGTGGTGTTCCTCAGGGGTTGGTACTGGGACCGGTGTTGTTTAATGTCTTGGTTGGTGACATGGACAGTGGGATCGAGGGCACCCTCAGCAAGTTTGCCGACAACACCAAGCTGTGTGGGGGTCAACACGCCTGAGGGATGGGATGGCATCCGGAGGATGGACGAGCTCTAGGAGTGGGCCCCTGGGAACCTCGTGAGGTGCAACAAGGGCAAGGTCCTGCACGTGGGTCGGCGCGGTCCCAAGCACAACTCCAGGCTGGGTGGAGAATGGATCAGAGCAGCCCTGAGGAGAAGGACTTGGGGTGCTGGGTGATGAGAAGCTCACCATGAGCCGGCAGTGTGCGCTGGCAGCCCAGAAAGCCCCCCGTGTCCTGGGCTGCATCCCCAGCAGCGGGACCAGCAGGGCCAGGGAAGGGATTCTGCCCCTCTGCCCCACTCTGCTGAGACCCCCCTGCAGTGCTGCCTCCAGCTCGGGGGGCCCCAGGGCAGGAAGGACACGGAGCTGCTGGAGCGAGGCCAGAGGAGGCCCCGGAGATGCTGCGAGGGCTGGAGCCCCTCTGCTCTGGAGCCAGGCTGAGGGAGCTGGGCTTGTCCAGCCTGGAGCAGAGAAGGCTGCGGGGAGCCCTTGGAGCCCCTCCCAGTGCCTGCAGGGGCTGCAGGAGAGCTGGAGAGGGGCTGGTTGCAGGGCAGGGGGGGCCAGGCCAAGGGGAAGGGCCTGAAGCTGCAGGAGGGGAGCTGGAGCTGAGCTGGGAGGCAGCAATCCTTCCCTGGGAGGATGCTGAGGCCCTGGCACAGGGTGCCCCGAGAAGCTGTGGCTGCCTCTGGCTCCCTGGCAGTGCCCAAGGCCAGGTTGGATGGGGCTTTGGGCAGCCTGGGCTGGTGGGGGGTGTCCCTGCCCATGGCAGGGGGTGGCACTGGTTGGGCTGGGAGCTCCCTCCCCACCCAAACCAGGCTGGGGCTCTGTGAAGAGGACAGCAAGCTTCTCCAGCAGTTCAGCTGCGCCTCCTCACTTAGGAAAGAAGTTGGAGGTGGGAGCCTTCAGCTCTGGCGTGAAACCTCTGCCTTGGCTTCATCAAAACCTCTCGGTGTTTTGGGCGGTGCCAAGAAGAGGGGCGAGCTGGAGGTGGAGTCTCAGTTGTGTTTTGGTGCTCGAAGAGATGCTAAGCTTGTGTTGTTCTTCCTGGCCTTGCCTCCCAGATGGTGGGAATCGGGACGTCGGATGTGAATCTGGACAAGTACCGCCACACTTTCTGCAGCCTGCTGGGCAAGGACGAGGACAGCTGGGGACTCTCCTACACCGGTAACGCAGGCAGGGCAGCCGTGGGCACAAGTGGTGTCTGAAGGGGTTGAGAATTAAACGGCCTGAACAGGACCGAGGCCCAGGCGGGCGCCAGGCCTGCGGGTCCCGTCATTAACGGCAACCGGAGCGGCCGGCTGGAGCATCTCGCCTGCGTTTCGCAGACCCCTCCGGGGCGCCTGGACTGCCGGCCACACGTCGCTGGTGGGGGGTTTCAGTGCTGCTGTCTGCACGAAACCTCCCCTTTCCCCTTTTCATCGCCCGCCCTGAGGCGGGAGGGCAGGGGTCGGGCGGCGGGGGGGTTCCTTTAGGCCCTGAGCGAGGCTGTGCCGGGGGAGCTCGCGCTGCAGGATTTGGGATGAACTCGTGGAGCGCAGGCTGGCTGCTGAATGCCTTTTTTTTGTTGTTTTTAAGGACTACTGCATCACAAGGGAGACAAAACAAACTTCTCCTCGAGGTTTGGCCAAGGCTCCATCATCGGGGTGCACCTGGACACGTGGCACGGGACGCTCACGTTCTTCAAAAACCGCAAGTGCATAGGTAAGAGCCGGGGCAGCCGCCGCGGCCGGCGGGCAGGGGCACTGGCAGCGGGGAGCAGCGCAGCTTCGGCTGAGCTCAGGGCCTGCCTGCAGCAGGAGAAAGCGCTGGAAAACGAAGACCGAGGCGTGATGCGAGCGGGAGGAGGGTTACGTTTGTTGTTTGATGGTTTGGGATTACAGAAGGCCGCTTCCCAACAGCCCTGTGGCTAATGGCTTCGGGGTAGCTGGGAGGAGCGAGATGCCCTCATCCAAACTAACGCGAACCCTCCCTGCTGCTGTCCCCTGGCAGGGGTTGCAGCTACGAAGCTGCAGAACAAGAAGTTTTACCCCATGGTGTGCTCGACGGCGGCCAAGAGCAGCATGAAGGTGATCCGCTCCTGCGGCAGCTGCACGTCCCTCCAGTACCTCTGCTGTTACCGCCTGCGCCAGCTCCTGCCCGACTACGTGAACACGCTGGAGGTGCTGCCGTTGCCGCCGGGACTCAAGCAGGTGCTACACAACAAACTGGGGTGGGTCTTGAGCATGAACTATAGCATGTCGAAGCCTTCCTCCTCCTCCTCCTCATCGGGAAGCGACTCAGACAGCTCCTGTGGCTCAGACGCAGAGGCCTGCCAGAGGAAGAGGTGCAGGAGGACGTAACGCCTCTGCGGACAAACTGCTGTGAGGGGGTCGGGTGGGGTTTGTTCCGCCGTCTGCGAGGGCCGGCCGGGCCTGACGCACCTCTTTCCTCACGGGGACGTCGTTTCTACGCGTTTGCAAAGATTTCTCTTAAGTTCTTGGAAATCTTTAGCCTAAACATCCATCGCATGCAGTGAAATGACTCCGAGGGGTCCCCGCTCCATGACACGGGTGAACTGTAGCCAAACGCCTGAGCTCCGTCTCCTGACTTGCCTGTCAAAGCCGTCGCCTTGCCCCGAAGGACCCCTCTTGTCTGCAGAGACCAGTTGAAGGCGGCCTCCCGGTTTCAAAGCGTGCTGGGCTCTGGTCAGCTCACGGCCTTGGCTCATCAAAAGACAAAATCACAGCCCAGTCCCCTCCTCCCGGCCGCTGTGTGTTGGTTTGGTGTCTGCGATGAACTCGTCCCGCTGCTGGGCGTGGCCGAGCAGCAGCACATAGGGAAACAGGCTCCCAGAGATGCGTCTGCGCCGCTGCTGTGGGAGAGCGGTTCCTTGCACGCGGTGAGCTGTCGGTGATCTTTCCCAAGCCCCCCGATGACTTTAGTTGCTTTGCATGCTGGCTCCTGCTGCTTCTCCTGTATCAAAGACTGTATTAAACTGTAATAATAAAGGTGGAGACTGTCTTCTGTTCCTCTTAGGGCTGTTGAAGGCAGGAATCTGAAGGTGCTTGTCAAAAATAGCCACGTAAGCAGAGCTCACGGCCTGGAGGGATGTGGTAAATGCAATGCTGGTTTGTCAGACCGAGGGGAGGTAGAGGCAGTGGAGAGGGGCTGTCTCTGCCCTGTGGAGGGTTCCTGCGCTTCGCAGTCTGGCTGGGACGGATCTTTGGCAGAGCCAGACCGGCCTCTGGCCGCGGGGTTTTGTCCGCTGGGACAAACCACCCCAAACCCCGGCCCGGCGCCTGAGGGTCGGTGCAGCTCCTGGGTGCACAACAGCCCCTCACCCGGAGTTCTCGGTGGTGCTGGGGGGAAACGCTGGGTTGGAGCCTGGGCCAGTGACTAATCCTGCAGTCCTGGTGCTGCTGGCACACGGTGGGCAGGAGAGCCGGCCTGCTCCTCTGCACCCCAGCTACCCCCATGCTGGGCAGGAAGGGGAAAGTGCTTCAGCCGCTCCCTGCGGAGGAGGTGTCGGGGTCTCAGTGCCGGGAGAGCGGGCGGGCAGGGAGCACGGCCCCCGGCGCTCATGGCAGCCCGGCAGCAGAACCACACGGGCTGTGCCGGGCTGGCCGCCAGCCCCGGTACGGTCCCTGCGGTTTCTGACCGCGCCGGTGCTGCAGGCAGGAAGAACAGCCCTGCTGCACTGCTCCTCCCTGGGAACCAATTCGGGTGCGAGCAGATGGAGGCAGAAGGGTCCCTGGCGAGCTGGCATCGCTTTGAGCCAGCGAGCTGCGGTTCCGGGGAGGAAATTCGGGGGTTTCCGTGCCACTGTGGAAGGCACAAGTTTGCAAAACCAAACCCTCAGGCGCCGGGGGGGTCCCTGCCCGCTGCTGCCCTGGCTGCAGCTGCTTCTGAGCAAAAAAACAGAGCCTTTGCTTTGGGAGAAGAGAATCCCATCCCAAGCCAGCGCGGTGTGTGGAGTTTTCTGGAGCTCACCTGGCGTTTCCTGGTGTTGGGAGTTCAACCAAGGACCTCCCTTGCCTGCCCTGAGCTCCTGTGATGCCAAGGATGTGGTTCCTCTCTGGCCAGCTGGTTTTGACAGTTGGCAAACATTTTTCCGACGTAACTCCAGCAGGCCCCACCTGCCCGAGGAAGCCGTGAGCAGGACCTGCAGGCACAGGTCCAGTCTCGCCAGGGAGCCAGGGCAGAAGGCAGAAAGCACTCGGCTCGTTCAACAGCCCCCCCTGAAAGGCAGCGCAGGACAGACTCTCCCTGTGGAGGAGCCGATCCTGCACTGCCCAGGACAGCTCAGTGACACTTTCACATCCAGCCCCAGCTCTCCAGCCAGGGGGACAGAGAGCTGGGGCAGCTAAAAGAGGAAAGAGCCAAGAGGCTGAGGAAAGCACCTGTAACACGACAGTTATTGATGAGCAAGTCTCTGTTCGGAAATAGAATGAGCTGCGTCCCCTGGCCAGGCGCCCGTCAGCGCTGCCGTGCCAGCGGCAGCTCCGCCACTGCCCAGCCCTGGCAGACAGAACGAGGAGGCTGACCGGCACGGCCCGCGGTCCCTCGGCTGCTCAGGTCCAGGACAAGGTCGGGGTCGGTGGATACCATGAAGAGGTAGATGTGGCAGGACAGGTCTGGCCCAATGCGACCGTCTTTCCTCTGACGTCCGATTTCACTGGGATGTCGCTCAGCAGGAGCCGTTTCTCATCCTCCACATTCCTGGTAGGCCTTTGAGCACACCGGAGGAGGACGCAGTTAGTGCATCTGTGCTAAGAGAAGGCTCCAATCTCTCCTCCAAGGCTCGGTCCCACCGTTACAGCGAGGGTCTGTGACTGAGCCTTCATCCAAACGCACCAGGATCGGGGATAGAGCTCGGAAGGAACGAGATCACCACTTGCAAACGGACCTCGCACACTCAGTTGTGCGTTGCCCAGCAGTGTACAAGGAGAGAGCTGGAAAGCCACTTCTGAAGCAGCTAACGCTTCAGATCAAAGCTCTGGGGAGCAAAGGAGAGGGAGAGTGTTTGACTACATGAGATTTTTTTTTTTTTTTAAAGAGTTCTGTCACGGTTTGTGATAAACAGAGTTTATGCAGGTAACGCTCACAAGAACAAGCACTTGCTGATGAAAACGCGTCTTCATAAGTAGGCTCAGCTGCTGTCAGAAGGGTCAGCAAGAATCCTGGTCTAACCCTGCCCCCCAACACCGAGTCTGGCTCGGGAACCAGCAGAAAGCGAAGGGGAGCCGGGCGAGGCGGCACTGGGTGAGCTGAGTCGGCTCCCTGAAGGGAGGACAGGTCCCCCTGACCCAGGGTCAGGACACCGAGGGCTTTGAGGGCTCGCCTGTAACAGGAGGCGTGGGGAGGGATACGCTTCCGCTACGGCTGCCGCGGCTGCAGGGCTGACTGTTGAACTGCTGGATTTGTCTCTTCCACACCCGCCAGAGTCCAGTGCCGTCCGTCCCCACTCGCACCCCGCTGGCCCAGGCCCCGGCCGTGCAGAAGGGCAACTCCTGCGCCTGCAGCTGCCTGCTGCAGACAGACCGACGGCTGAGAGCAAGGCCCGGGGCCGGTGCGTGCGCTGAGCCTGCGGAACCTCAGCCCTCCCCGCGCGCTATGCACCGGGCTTCCTTCTAAAACCTCTTTCCGCCCAGGACTAATATTCCGCCCCCGCATCGTTTTCTTCCCTGGAAACGCCCTGGTGAAAAGGTTTTCCTGCGGCCGCCACTTTCCCTCCTTTCCTCGTGCTGTATCACCACTACGTTCACCACAAGAACAGATGATTTTCATCGGCACAGAGACTGAAAATCATCGTGAGACACATCCAGCCCGGGCCCTGACGCTGACAGCACCAGGGACAGGCTGGCAGCCACACGTAAACGTTCCTGTAACGCCCCCCGAGGCTTCCCAAAGCCCTGGGCTTGGGGCGTGAGCGCGCCCAGCGGCGTGGCTCACTTGTCCGGGCGTTTCACTATGGCCTTCGTCAGCACAGAAATGTGCCGGCCGAATTCCTGCCACGTGTCTCGGAACAGCACGTCCACGGTCCCCCACAGCTGCAGCACCCCCAGTGCCTGGAGGAGAAGGGGCAGGAGGTGAAATGCATAACACACCGACTGACGGGACGC
>VWZZ01007748.1:135844-179040 GCA_013399095.1 Psophia crepitans | reverse complement strand
ACCGCGGAGGTGGGGCGGCGGGGGGCGCGGACAGAGGCTGGGGGGGCCGCGGCTCCGAGGCGTCTGGTTGCACGGCTGACTTCTGCCTCTCCCCTCTCCAGGGGCTGCAGCAGGCGCCGGCGTTTGTCATTTTCCGAGAAAACTTCAAAATTAAGTGGCTCGTTCTGCGTCCAACGTCCTCGGTTGCCGTTAGCCAGCCGGTGCCACCCCGACCCGTGCAGCTGGGGCAGGCCTGCGGTGACGCAATGGGAACCGTGCCATGACGGCTGGTAGGACCTGGCCATAGCCATGACGGAGCCCCACCGGGTTTCGTTCACCACTCTCCACGGTCCACTGAGCAGCAGCTTCTTGAAGAGGTCTCGGAAGGACGATGGAGAGCAGCCCCAGGACTCGGAACCGGCTGCGACAGCCGTTCGAATCACGCTCACTCTCTTCGAGCCGGACCACAAGCGTTGCCCAGAATTTTTCTACCCTGATCTTCTGAAGAGCTGTCGAGGGAAAGTAAAAAGCAGTTCTTCAGGAGACAGGGTAAGTGTCCTGTGGGGAATGGTGCGCGTTGAGCTTGCAGTTGCTTGTCCAAAAGTGATTTTGGGTTCTGGGCTTGCCAGCGGCTGTCAGGAGCATCAAAAGGAGAGATGCTTCCACAGTACGTGGCGGTGCCTTTCTGGGGACCCAGCGCTGCTGCGTGTGACTGTCTCCACCTCGGTGTTTGGCAGCTCTTCCTGTGAGAGGTGGATGTGATGCTTCCAGGTGTTGCCTGACAGTCCTGTTTGCCTGTTGACAGCCCTTTCTCTGGATACGATGACATGTGAACTTCTGTAGCATCTGCGCTTTGTCTTGTGGGTGTTTTTCCACGAAAGGGAAATTGATTGGGTTCTACTCATTTCTGCTGTTGCTCTTCAGAACTGCTAGGCAGTCAGCTGATGGTTCATGCTGCTTTTTTGGTGTTTTCTTTTTTTGTTGTTCTGTGGGTTGTTTGTTGTTTTTTGGTTTGACAGGTGAGGGAAGCGGAGACAGGTACAGAACTAGCTGAGCATGCACCCAAAACCCAGAGACTCTCTCAGAATTGTGGACTGATTTGGGGTGGAAGGGAAGCTTTAAAGCTCATCTAGTCCAACCCCCCTGCAACTAGATCAGGTTGTTCAGAGCCCTGTCCAGCCTGACCTTGAGTATTTCCAGGGACGGGGCAGCTGCTGCCTCTCTGGGCACCCTGTGCCAGGGCCTCAGCACCCTCCCAGGGAAGGATTGCTGCCTCCCAGCTCAGCTCCAGCTCCCCTCCTGCAGCTTCAGGCCCTTCCCCTTGGCCTGGCCCCCCCTGCCCTGCAACCAGCCCCTCTCCAGCTTTCCTGCAGCCCCTGCAGGCACTGCCAGGGGCTCCAAGGGCTCCCCGCAGCCTTCTCTGCTCCCGGCTGGACAAGCCCAGCTCCCTCAGCCTGGCTCCAGAGCAGAGGGGCTCCAGCCCTCGCAGCATCTCCGGGGCCTCCTCTGGACTTGCTCCAGCAGCTCCATGTCCTTCCTGCCCTGGGGCCCCCCGAGCTGGAGGCAGCACTGCAGGGGGGTCTCAGCAGAGCGGGGCAGAGGGGCAGAATCCCCTCCCTGGCCCTGCTGGTCCCGCTGCTGGGGATGCAGCCCAGGACACGGGGGGCTTTCTGGGCTGCCAGCGCACACTGCTGGCTCATGGTGAGCTTCTCATCCCCCAGCACCCCCAGCCCTTCTCCTCAGGGCCCCTCTCCATCCATTCCCTGCCCAGCCTGTAGCTGTACTTGGGACTGCCCTGACCTGTGTGCAGGACCTTGCCCTTGGCCTTGTTGCACCTCATGAGGTTCCCAGGGGCCCACTTCTAGAGCTCGTCCATCCTCTGGACGCCATCCCGCCCCTCAGGCTTGTTGGCCCCCACACAGCTCGGTGTTGTCGGCAAACTTCTGAGGGTGCCCTCGATCCCACTGTCTGTCTTTGCTGAGGCTACGAAACAGGTCTGTGCTAAATACTGCAGCAAAGGTTGATTTGTCTGAGCTTCTGCCTACGTGTGCTAGTCCTGGCGGGTTTAATGCGTGGGGTTTTGGTGGCAGTGTGGCAGGGTTGGTTCTGATGTTTTTGTCTCTCTCGTTCCTACAGAAGAAAGACCCTGCCGATCCCTTTAATGATGATGAAAAGGAAAGGCATAAAGTGGAGGCTCTTGCTCGAAAGTTTGAGGAAAAATATGTACGTTCTTCTTCCTGTTATCTCTTAGAATGAGTGATGCTGTTCGGCTCTCAACAAGTAATACTGAATGGTCACTGGCTCCTGTGTTCCTGTGTTCCTGATGTCTTTTATCTTGGCTGGAGGGTGCTGTTTTCCACGTTCCTTTCCTGTCTCCGGGCTGTGGTCCACAAAAATAGTTCAGATACATTCTTAAATCAGATGACAGGCTGATTAAAGTGAACGATGTTCACACCTGCAGTGGCAAATGTCATTATCTTTGTGTAACTTATATAAAATTTTGTTTTCTTAAACGAAAATTAATTTCTGGGCCATGTAGCTGTGGCACAATGTCATCTGTTATGCCTCTGAGTGCGGCGCTCTGGTGAGTTTGCTGCCCTGAGGGCAGTACTGCGCTGGGCAGCGTGAGAGACGCTGATCTGTCTTACCCTTGTCGTTCTTCCTCTTGCTTTATTTCCTGTTATTTTATAGCTGGTGATAAAACTACGTTATGTTTTACACCGGGTACTTGTGGATAGCGAGCTGCTGGATTGTCTGGCGATACGGATTTGACCGGCGGGGTGTCCTGGTGCGCCGTGCGTGTGTGTTTGGCGCGTGTAGTGCCGGGTTTGCGCTGACCGTGTAGCAGCGATGGAAGAACGATCCATCTCTGCGCCAGCAGAAATGCTGAAGGGCTGCAGACCCAGTCCAGTGCAAAGCCTGCTGGCACCGAGCCCGCCTGCCCGGCAGGTCAGCGCTCCCTTCGGCTCCGCCAGGTTTGGTTCCGTACAACAAAAGGAAAAACGGGCTTTACCGGGCGCTGAGCTTACGGCCTGCTGTCGGTTAACGGCGGTTTGATTCCGCTGCTGCGAGGAGCAAAAAAGATCTCCTTCTCTTTTCTGTGCTGGAGCCAGCGTCGGTGTCCTGTGTCGGGGCGATCCCGGTGGTAACTGGCACAGACAGGCGAACACACCGTCGATCTTTTCCCGTTTAGGGTGGCAAGAGGCGTAGGAAGGACCGTATTCAGGACCTGATTGACATGGGGTATGGATACGACGAATCGGACTCCTTCATTGACAATTCTGAAGCAGTGAGTACTGGGGCGGGCATGAGGGTGGTTACGGGGGCTGCCTGGGGAGAACCCCAACGGGGTGCAAGGCCGGAGTGTGCCAGGGCTGGGGAACGAGAGCTCCTGGGGCAGCCGTGTGGCAGGGAACGCTGGTGAGCAGGCGTGCCCACAGCCCCGAGTGTTCCTGGGGGAGCACGAGTCCCTCTGTTCTCCAAGAACCTCAGCTGCAGAATAAAGTAACAAAGCTTACAGCGCCAATAGATTGTTCTCTGTTATTTCCAGTACGATGAACTCGTTCCAGCTTCTCTTACTACGAAGTACGGAGGGTTCTACATCAACTCAGGAACTCTGCAATTTCGGCAAGCGTCTGATTCTGAAGATGAATATGTGAAAGAGAAGAAGAAGAAGTGTCCCAAGGTCAGCCGGCTTTCTCGATCATTTCCTCTGTTAGAGCTCGATGGGTTTGCTGCATGAAAAGCATGACGGCTGGGAAACTAGTGCACCTCTTTGGTGGTGATGTCTGGTGGAGCAAGCCCCGTTTTCTGTCACAATGCCGAAGCGGGAGGCTAAAAGGGGAAACAGCAGGAGCACTTGGCATCCCTTCGCCTTGAGCGCTGGGGTTGTCTCTAGCGTAACAGCTGGGTGTGCCGTGAAATGCTGAAGACGATGTGTGCCAGAGCCGAGGTGACAGATGTCTAGGGTTTGGGTTAATGTGCCCAGTGGGTGGGGAAGGAGCTGTTTCACGTGCTTGGGAGAGGGCCCAAAGTGCCTCTGGGGGTGCAGGTCTCATTCCAGGAGCAGGAGATGCTTTGATTGTGATGTGGTTTTAACCCTCTGCAGAAGCGGAAGTTGAAAGATGGAAGTGAAAAACTGAAGAAGAAGAAGAAAGATGAATCTTACGACAAGGAAAAGAAATCCAAGAAGTCCAAGTTTCCAAAAGCTGGGTAAGGAGGAGGAGGGAGCGCTTGCTGCTTGACACCTTGCTGCGGGGCTACAGGTGGCATCTGTTTTGCTGCCTGTTGCAGGGGGGGTGGCTTGAGTGCGTGCATGAACGCCAGCACCTAAGCCAACCCCTGTCGCTTCCAGAGCCGGAGAGGAAAGGCAGCTGACGGTGAGGGAGGGAGCACAGCTCCCCAGCAGGAGTGTCCAAGAGGGGCGCAGCTGGCTGAAATGTTCTGTTTCTTGGAGCTAAATAAGAGCGTAGCTCAGTGGAGACGGTTTGAGCTCCGTCATCTCTCTGCAGCGAGGAAGGACAGCCTCCTCTTCTCCAGGCTGAACAAGCAGCAGAACCTTAAGAGGCAGTAGAATATTTTTCCTGGTGTAATTGGTTAAGGGGCTAAAACTTCCCAGGGGATTGGTGCCTGTGGCTGAAGTGAGCTGGGATGAATGTATCCTCGTCATCTTAATCTTGTATTCATTTCATTTCCCTCTCCTGTACTTTGTTTACAGCTTTACAGCATTAAATGCAAGTAAGGAGAAGAAGAAGAAGAAGTACTCTGGCGCTCTTAGTGTCAAGGAGATGCTGAAGAAGTTTCAGAAGGAGAAGGATGCTCAGAAGAAAAAAGATGAGGAACAGAAAGTGGCGACTCCTTCACCGGCAGAACCTCCCGCCCCGAGAGAGGCGGAGGCGGTGGCTGACCCTTTGCTCTCGCTCTTCGGCCACGCCAGTGATAACGACTTGCTTCAGGCAGCGACGGCTATGGACTCGTTAACTGACCTAGACCTGGAGCGGCTCTTCAGTGAATCCCCAGAAGGGAGCCCCTTTCCGGATGTGGAGGATGGGAGCGATCCCGTTGGGATGGGCTTGGAGCAGGATTTCAAGCAGCCGCCGTCCCTCCCAGAAGGCCTGCCAGCCCCTTTGGAGAAACGCATCAAGGAACTGGCTCAGGTATGGCAGTTCACTGCGGGGCAGAGGGGTTGTGTGGCTGCTGGAGAGGGGACAGCTCTGCAGGGTGTGTGTAGCTTCACCCAGAGGCAGGGCGTGCTCCGGTGGGCGAGTTCTGCAGCGCCAGGTGGGATCACACCTTTGTGTCACCAGTTTTTGCTTATGGCCAAGTCACTTTCTTGAATACCTGGGTGTCAGGTAGTGTCAAAGTCCTTGGCCTCGTTACCTGCTGAATCACAGAGCCCCAGAGTGCTGAGGTGGGCAGGGCCCTCAGGGATCACCCAGAGCAGGGTCACCCCCAGCAGGGTGCACAGGGTGGCGTCCAGGCGGGGCTGGGATCTCTCCAGAGAAGGAGACCCCACACCCTCTCTGGGCAGCCTGGCCCAGGGCTCCCCCACCCGCAGAGGGAAGAAGTTTCTCCTCATGCTCAGCTGGAACTTCCCGTGTCCCAGTTTGTGCCGCTGCCCCTTGGCCTGTCCCTGGGCACCACTGGGCAGAGTCTGGCCCCTTCCTCTGGACACCCCCTGGAGATACTGATCGCATCGATCAGATCCCTCTGAGGCTGCTCCTCTCCAGGCTGAACAGCCCCAGCGCTCTCAGACCAGAGATGCTCCAGGCCCCTCATCATCCTCACAGCCCCCCGCTGGGCTCTCCCCAGTAGTTCCCAGTCTGTCTGGAAGTGGGGAGCCCAGCACTGGGCACAGAACTGCAGCTGTGGCCTGGCCAGGGCAGAGCAGAGGGGCAGGAGAACCTCCCTCGCCCTGCTGGCCACGCTCTTCTCCATGCCCCCCAGGACACCGTTGGGCTCCTTGGCCCCGAGGGCCCTGCTGGCCATGGGGAGCTTGGTGCCCACCAGCACTGCCAGGTCCTTCTCCGCAGCGCTGCTTCCCAGCAGGTCACCCCCTCCCCTGCCCTGGTGCTGGGGTTGTTTCTCCCTGGGTGCAGGACCCTCCGCTTGCCCTTGCTGAATTCCACTGGGTTCCTCTCCACCCAACTCTCCCGCCTGCCCAGATCAAATATAACACTCAGTATCCCCCAGTCTGTATTTTTCTTTAGCTCTCCTGGCAGAGTATTGAGCTGATACAAGAGGTAATTTCCAAAGTCAATTTAACATGAATGAACTTCACGTGTGGGCTAAGGAGGCCGAGGGACAAATTCCACCCTAATAGTTTTAATGTGCTGGGATGGTTGGGGCAGCGTCTGTGAAGTGGCGTGCAGTGTTCTGTGTGCAAAATAGGTGCGTGCAGCTGGAAAGCGTTACCTGTTCTCTGGTGTGAGAAGGCATGAGAAGCCCTGTAGATGGGGCTTGAGGATTTCTTAGAACCGTTTCCCCTGTCATGTGCAGGCAGATGCCTTCACTGAAGCGTGGGTATAACCTGGCGTCTCCCACGTTGGAGCTGCATCGCTGGCAGGTGGGGCTCTGTACCCACCTCTCACATCTTGGTGTGGGGGTACCGTTTAGGGATTGGGACGTATTGCTTTCCAGCAGGGTGATCCCACGTCTTTCCACCATTAGCTCCTCCTGCAGCTGGACTGCTGTGGGACTCGCCCATCTTCTCCAGAGTGTTGTGACCCGCTTTGGGAAGCGCTGTGCCGGAGAAGCAGGAGGGCGCTGGGTGCTGGCCAGGGATCCCTCTCCTGGCACGGCAAAGGAGACTTGCTGTGGGCCTTGGGTGCGAGGGCTGTCACCGTCCGCCTGTCGCCAAATTCTCTGATGTTTGGTTCCTGCTCCTGCTGTTGGTTTTAAACTTAGATTTTCAAGTTGCAAACGGTGCCCTCAGACCTCCAGGGTGGTGTGTGTTCTGCCTTCTGGGGCACAGCGGTTTGCAGCAGCTGTTACTGGAGTCCTTCACAACTCCTGTTGGCAAAGCCAGGCTTCGGTTAAAGATAACTGTGTTCTGCTGAGAAGTTCTAAGTGTGTGTAGTGCTGCTGAGCAGACGGAGGAGAAGGATAAATTGAACAAAATATTGCCACAGCTGATAAAAGAGAATGGGCTCTTCCTGGCTGTTTCTATTTGCTATTCAGGCTGTTAACAGAGAACACCCAAACAACTGTTTCTGAACTCTGTCTGAGTTAAAGCAGAGTATTGTGGAGGCTCCCGTGATACCCAGTTACTTGTCGTGCTGCTGCAGGGGAGCGTAGCAGCGGACTACCCGCAGATTTTCGCGCTTAGATTTCTCCTGCTGCTGCATCTCTTGCTGCTGGACCGTGTACATTAGGAAACGAAACCAAGGAGGAGAAATACAAGATTTAACAAACTGGAGCCTCTGGGTTAGCTGGGATTTTGGGACGTGAGCTCTGTTGCAGGTGGGAAGGAGGAGGTGCCATACCTGTGCTTAGGAGCCAGGTCTCTTCCATCCCAGCAGGTGGGAGCATCTGCTGGGTTCAAGGGAGCCTCCAGGCGTTTCCTCTTCTGCTTGAACTGATTCAACTTTAACCCTCTCCTTCCCAAAAGAATTTTCTTGTTGAGGATTGTCCTTAGCGTTGCGCCTTCTCCTCTGGAATCACCAGTTGTCTGTGACCTGCTGCTGACGGAGAGGGATGTACACCTTCTGGGCATAGATTAATCGCTGACCAGCCTCAACCTTGGAGTGTTAAATCGGGGGGTTTTAAAACCCTGCCCTTCTCCCCTGGTCTCCTTTCCCTTGCGAGGCATCACGAACTTGATGTGGTCCCTCCTGGTGAATAGAATAGAATAGAATCATTAAGGTTGGAAGTGACCTCAAGGATCATCTAGTCCAACCATCCCCCCACCACCTATTACCCACTAAACCACGTCCCTAAGTACCACATCTAACCTTTCCTTAAACACCGCCAGGGATGGTGACTCCACCACCTCCCTGGGCAACCCGTTCCAATGCCCGACCACCCTTTCCCAGAAGAAATTTCTCCTCATCTCCAATCTGAACCTCCCCTGGCGCAACTTGCAGCCATTTCCCCTTGTCCTGTCACTGGTTATCTGTGAGAAGAGGCCAACCCCCAGCTCACCACAACTTCCTTTCAGGTAGTTGTAGAGGGCAATAAGGTCTGCCCTGAGCCTCCTCTTCTCCAGACTAAACAAGCCCAGTTCCTTCAGCCGCTCCCAGTTTTGTTTACATCCCCGCTCGGGGGAGACTGAAAGCTCTCGGTGATTTTCTACTCTCTCATTCATCTCTTGGAATTATTTTCCTGCTGGACATATTTTTCATGGGCGTGATTTTTGGGCAGTGCTGTGTGTGCTGCAGTCACAGCTCAGGAAGCTTCCTGAACAGGGCTTTTTTTTTTTTAGTTTCCATGGTGTTGACTTGAAATAACATATCCCTGTGGCTGCTGCTCTCTTGCTGTTTGTTTCTTGTCCAGATTGGTCTAGAAAGCCTGGTGATAAGTATCCCTGACCCTCGTTAAATGTGGCTAGGATGATCTTTCCTGCCCCAGGGACAAGCTCTACGCTCATATTAATCTAACAGCTCACATGTGAAGTTAAAACCGTGCCCTAAACTGTCCCTTCTCCTGGTGGGAAATAGGCTGAAGAAGCCAGTCACCACCACGCTGACTCCTTTGCCCCGTTACATGCAGGCATCTTCACTCCAGCGTAGGAACTCCAGTGCACTCCTCTCTAGTGCATCCGGACAGGACAATCCGGAATGGGGAGGTCTGTGGGCAGGACATGCTCCTAGCAGTTTGGGTGGCAGGGTTGAACTTGAACTGGGCTTGGGTGGAGGAGCTGTAAGTGGAGAGGACACAGTTTCTCTTCTGTCTGTCGATTGTGGCAGCTTTTAACCCATCTGCAGCAGGTGACTGGTGCAGAGTTTGGTGGAATAAAACTTTGCCGTGTTTTATAGTATTTCTGAAGTGGTTTAAAAACTGCTTGATTGCTGTATCAAGGCTGTGTCTCTGAAGTGATGATGACTTGTGTTATTTGCTAATTTCCAGGCTGCCAGAGCTGCAGAGGGAGAAGGCAAACAGAGATTCTTCACTCAGGATATCAACAACATCATACTGGAGTAAGTGCTGCCAGGAGGAGAGGGTGGGAAAAGAGAATATTAGGCAGAGAGTGGTTTTGGTAAATTCAGGAGCAGGTTTAGCTGGAGTTGGGGATGTGTCCTTATACAGGCCCTCCATGCAGAACATGCCTGGGATAACATGAAATCTCCTTTCAGTTGAGATATGATGTATAACAGAGAGGAGAATGTTCAGCTGGCTTCCAGTGCGAGGTGGGGGAACTCCGTTACTGCTCTGGGGTTTCCGAGTCCCCCAGTTACAGAGTGCCAGTGTTGCTTCACGCAGCTGTTGATAATGGCTCCATTCTTCTTCAAGTGCCTGGAGAAGGCTGATAAATGCACACGGCTTTGTGATCATCGCAGTGTGATACTTAGGCAGAGGCTTTAATTTCATTAAGGTTTATCAAGGCACTTGAAGGGAATTGCCTAAGGGGAGTTTGGGAGTCCGTTTCCCTCTGGTTTCCAGTGGTGATTCCCACCTTTCAGCGTTCCAGTGCTGATTGCACAAACAGTCCTGGTCTCTTGTCAGACCGATAACTTGAACCGCGTTCAGAAGAGATTTAGACAGCATTGTACAACTTCGCCGCAGAATCAGTTAGGGGTTTCTACGCTTCTTATTGACGCTGAGAAGTGGCTTGAAAAGCTGGTGTCCTCCGTCACGTACGGCTGTGCCGGTGGGTTTGGCACGTGCTGACCTCTCTGACCCACTCACTGGGAAGCGGGTTCAAGCCCGAGGGATAAAGTTTGATTCTATATTATCCTGAGTTAGACCACTGTAGTATCTGACACAGGCAGCACGTACCTCTGGTCCCATTGCCTGATGCTCCTGCGCTTCAGCTGCCAGGAAGAACTGCCGAATAAATGACACTGCTGACGTCCTTTTGTTCCTCCTCCAGATACCCTGAAACAAGATTAAAAGTCATAGCTTGGAATAAAGGGTTCAAGTCTGTTAATTCTAAAATCTAAAGAACAGTCATGTATTTTGGGTTGTGCTTTGTCCCTCTCTGCCTGCCTTGAGCTCCCCAGGTTGCGTCAGAGTTGTATTTATGTTCTTAGAGCACCCCTGGCAGGTCGCTGGTCAACGCTGTGTCTGTCTTGTTCCCCAGCATCGAGCTGCAGACGCGGGAGCTGAACAGCCAGGTTCGCTCAGGGGTGTACGCCCACCTGGCTGCTTTCTTCCCGTGCAGTAAGGACACTCTGGTCAAGCGCGCCCGTAAGCTTTATCTCTACGAGCAGGTGAGTGAATTTGACAGCACAGCGCTGCCTCGCGTGCACGTCAGCCGTGCTGTGCAGATCGGCGGTGTTGTCTGTGTAATGCGGTGCTGAGCGTGGTTCAGGCACCACATCTGGTGGGGTGGATTCAGAACAGGTCTTGACCTGTAAGATTTGGGTGCCTGGGCTGGAAAGCGCCATGTGGACCTTCAGCCTGGTCTGTGCTGTCCTCTAGGGTGGCCGATTGAAGGAACCTCTGCAGAAGCTAAAGGAAGCCATTGGAAGGGCCATGCCAGAGCAGATGGCCAAGTACCAGGAGGAATGCCAAGCCCACACTCAGGCCAAGTTTGCCAAGTAAGCTCCTTGTTTGCTCGTTAGGCATCTGTAGCCCTTCTCAGCAGGTTCCCTGTGACCTGTAGGCTGCTCTCGTGAAGCTTAGCACCTATTTTGCTTCTGTAGTCAAAAATTGCTGATGGCCATTAGTTGGCCTAATTATGCTGCGTGAGTTCTCTGTGCTATCTATGGCGATGGCCACTGCAGCAGCACTGGTGGGACCAGAACTTGGCTGAAGTGTTTCTGCCGTGTCTGTAGGAACATGACAGTCTGAGAACAGTACGGCTGGATTAGTCCCGTGGTCTCTGTTCCACCCTGCTGGGAGGTTTCTTGACCTTGAGCACAGCAGCGTTGTTTGGCGATACTTAATCCTGTCCTGGAGTCCCCTGGGCAATGACTTCCACACTATCTCTGTCTCTGTTTTAGGATGCTGGAAGAGGAAAAGGACAAAGAGCAGCGAGATCGAGTTTGTTCTGATGACGACGAGGATGAAGACAAGGGAGGGAAGCGTGTCATGGGACCACGCAAGAAATTTCAGTGGAATGATGAAATCAGGTTTGCATAATTCAGATATTAAGTGAACCTGTGACTTACCTTACTCTGTGCAGTTGGAAGCGGAGCGTTCCAGTATGTGTGTCTCGTTTTCAGACCAGTGCTGACCATCTGTAGTAACGGTCAGCTCGGAGGTTTGTGGCAGACTGTGCTGTTTGTGGAAGCCACTACTGCGTTTATTAAATCTCACCCTTCTACACATTGCAAAACTAAGCTGATTTCAGGCACAGGCCAGCTCTGAGAGAAGTGCCGAGAAGCCTCTGTGCTGAGGCCGAAAGAGAGGGGCAGATCTTTGGGAAAAGAAGGAACTTGGCCGCATTGCTGAAATCCTACAGACTGGACTCAGCGAGACCAGATTTGTGGCTGTGAAAGCACTTAAAGCTAACGGGGCGCACCCCGGGGTCTGGCGAAGGGCAGGGTGCTGGGTGAAGGGGAGAGTGACGAAGGACAAAAGGAGCATCGATCCTGCTGTCTTTTTCATCTTACTCTGTGACAAATCGGGGTGCCGCTCCGTAGACGGCCGATTCGTTCACAGCAGAGCAAGCTTCGCTCCCTGCCTTCAGCGAGAGCGTCTGCAGAGGGGTGCAGTTCCGCGGCTGTGGATAACGCCTGTAATTCTGGCGCTGGTTTACTCCCCCTGCCGTTTCAGGAGATGAAAATGGGAAGGGGTAACGAGGCTTTTCTCCCCTGGCGCATCGGTGCGCGTGCACGCGCAGCGCGAGGAGCGTGCCTTTCCCTTCCTCTTTCACGCGGAGGCAGTGCAGGGTCGGTTTTACGAGCGAGGCGCTGTGCAGAGCCAGGCACGGCTGGGCGTACTCACCCAGCCCCGGATAAACAGAATGACCTCCAACTGCGTAAAGTTAATCCACGTAACTGTATTTGAAATCTTCCTGTTCTTCAGGGAGCTGCTTTGCCACTTGGTGAAGATTAAGTTGGATGGTTATGACCTTGACAAGAATAAGGCTCAGTCTCTAGAGGATTATGTGAAGACCTTCCTAGATGGAGAGGTGAAGCCCCTTTGGCCGAAAGGCTGGATGCAGGCCAGGTGAGCAAGAAACAAGTTGTCCTGCAGGGATTCCTTGCCATAAGGGACCTCTGAATTAGGTCATTGGTCTTACCGCTGTTCAAAGACTGGCTAGCTTCAAAGTTAGATCAGAATGTGCAAGGCCTTGTCCTATGGAGTTTTGGAAGTCTCCAAGGATGGAGATAACCCCAGCGTCTCGGGGCCCCTGTTCTGGTACTTAATCACTCTTCATGAAATCTTTTCTCCTGATTTCCAGCTGGAATTCCCCTTGTTGCACTGAACTGAATATTCCCTCTCTTTGCTTTTTACTTGAGAAGGGTCTGGCTCCATCTTCTTCGTAGCTCCCCACCCCTCCTGCTCTTTAGATGGTAGGAGAACGCCATTAGATCCCTCCTCGGTCCCCTCGTTTCCCAGGCTAAGCAAACCCAGTTCCCCCCAGCTCTCCTCGTATGCCGCGTGTCCCTGTTCCTCAGCCCTCTGAGCGGCTCTGGGCTGTCTCCAGTTTGTTGACATCTCTTTTGTATCGTGGGGACCCTGAAACTGGACGCTGTATCCAGATGTGACCTCCCAAGTGCTAAACCGAGGGGAATAAGCGCCTGAACTGCTGGCCATGCCCTTGCCGATACCTGCCAGTACGTAACGAGCTCTCAGCAGTACACCCCTGCAGCGGTGGCTCGTGTCCGGCTCGTCCACCAGGACCCCGGGTCCCTGTCTGCAGCGCGGCCACGTAGCCAGCTGTAGCCAGCCTCTGTTATTCCATCCCAACTGCAGGACTTGGCGTTTGTCTTTGCTGATCTTCACGAGGTTTATGTTGACCCCTTTCTCCAGCCCGTCCCAGTCCCTGTGAACAGCAGCCCTGCCCTCCAACATTTTCTCCCCCCTCCCTGTCTTTCCGTCTCACCCTCAAACTCACTGAGAGCGCAGTCTGTGCTGTCGTCCAGGTTGTGAATGACCATGCTGGGTAGGCTTGTCCCCCCGATTGACCTCGGATGGGTGCCACTGGCAGTGACAAGCTAGAACTGGGACTGAGGTGAGGCTGACTGGCCTGTGGTTTCTTGAATCTGTATTACAAAGGATCGCTTTGTAATCTGTCTGACGGAGGATACATTTTTCAGACGCTTTGGGGAGTCTTTCCTAGAGTATTCCCAAAAGGAAGCAAAGCAGAAAGTTTTAGGGGCTCTGGACTTCCTCCAGAGAGCAGTAAGTAGGAATTTGCTGTGGGTTTCTTTCCCCTATCTGGTGTCTTCACTGCTGTTCCCTGCTCTTTCACGCCCTCCATCATCCATGCCATCGAGCTGGCGATTGCAGGGAGCCGTACAAATTGCAGAGAGTCATTCTGCTGGGATGGTCATCAGCTTCTGGGCTGCTTGGTTTTGCTCTATAGTTTTAAAGGAAGGACAACTGTACAGCCTCACTGCTGGAATCGCCATCTCTTTGCATTTAAAGAGCTGGGCAGCACTGTCGTCTTCTCTGCTGAATCTGGTTTTTGGGTTTCGTGGGGGATAAAGGCAGAAGTAGGGACCGGTTCTTCCCAGCAGTAAGTATCAGTAGCGCGTTACAGATCCGTTTGGAAAAGCCCGTGGCCGTGGGCTTTGGTTGCACGTGCACATGAAGTACAGTAATGCACGTGGTTGTAGCGCGTTGTTTTAGTGTATGGGAGCTGAACGATGGCCGTAAGAGGTGGGTGTGGATTCCTGCTCAGTTAGGATATTACGACCTTGGGGGTCTTAGCTTGCCAAGTTTTAAAAACTTTTTTTCTTGAATAAAAGGAAATGAAAATCTTTTCCCTGTAGTTTGTGGGTAAAACTGTTCTTAGACATACAGGTGCTCACCTGAGGCTCGCCATAGGTGGGCCTTCCGTTGAAGTTAGCTACAGAACGACTGACTAAAAAGCGTTTTTCCTGGTTGCTTTCCAACGGCTCAATGACAATGGTTTCTCCTGGGGGTTGCTGATGGAGTTGGACTTGGTGATCCTTATGGGTCTCTTCCAACTTGAGATGCTCTATGATTCTGTGATTATAGATGCTCTATGATTCAAACTTTATGGTTTGAAGATAGAAGGCAGACTGACAGCCACACAAGAGGGGAGGGATTGGCAGCACTGGGAGAACTGTAAACAATTTTATGGACTGGTCAGCCTGATTCGCTGTCATCGTGATCACAGAAGTTCATCGTTAAGAGGAACTGGAGGGCGAACAGAGTAGCAACTTTGTGTGTGAGTTCAGAGAGGCCTTGCCATGATTCCGTTTTCTCAGGGCTGAAAGGCAATTAACAGAATATAAGATTAAAGTAAGCTTGCTTTGTAAAAGCAAAAGGATGACAGAAGTCTCTGTTAGGCTGTCAGTAGCGGATGGGAAGCATATTCCCTTTGCCAGTACCGAGGGTGTACGTGTAAACTTCTCGCCCTGACGCCCACGGCGGCAGCTGAGTGGCAGCTGGTTTCGGTGAAGTAGTGGTTGTGTGAGGTCCTGCTCCACTTACCCTCAGCAGTAACGGGCTTTGGGAGAAGCTCTGTTCGTCGGCCGGGGTTAGGCGATTGTTACGGAAGCGGTTGTGCTGATGATTTAAGACGTCACCTCAGCTGTTTGCCGCGGAGGCAAAGGCAACGGAGACGTGCAGCGTGCGAAGGCTTCTCGCCCACCTCGCTGTGTTGAGGCAGGGGAAGGTAACCTTTCTCTCCTGAAGCTGGGGAAGAGCTCTTTTATGATCTGCCAGCTCTTGGATGATCTGTGGCAGCAGTAACGCCCAGCTCGAATGATTGTACTGCCTCTCTAGTTGCCTATCAGCTGTTTTAAGCTGGCAGAGCTTTTTCTGTAGTTATTGTCCAACAACTGCCTTAATGGCCTTTCCAGCGCCTGCAAGCACAGCTCCCCAGAGAGGGAATTGCCTGGGGGAGTTCAGCAGGATTATCCTGGAAGAGGGATGAATAATTTGTTTACTCTCTGTGGTTTTAATTTCACTTAGTCCCCTGCTGTACTGTGCAGCTCTGTCTCCAGTGATCCCAGCTGCTCTACTGGGTCTTGCTGGATATCACTTCTCATTGCTCTCTTCCCTTCTTAGGACACTGTTTAAGGAGAGCAGGCGTGTACACGGACACCTCACATCAGTCCTGTGAGTATCGCGCAGCATTCCTTTGGAGTGATAACTGGTGAACTCCGTTCCCTGGGGCCTGGGTGGATCGTGCAGGAGCACCTGAGCTTGCTTGGCTCCCGTCAGATAGTTTGGCGCTGCCTCATTCGGGGAAGGTGTAGGGAGAGGAGTAGCTGGTTTTGTGTGACGTCTCCCAGCGACAGCCTTCCTGAGGTACTTTAGCCTTGGAGAAAGCTCAAAGAGCAGAACTTTGAAGCCAGGTTGCCTCCTGGCCTTGTTCGACAGACTGGAGTCGGGCCTCTGTGCTAGTCCCTGGGAAGCAGATCAGGGTAAAATGAAGTGCGATGCCAGCACTGTGGTTATTGCTCACTGTTCAGTCGGTCCTTACTGGATTCGGGATTCCCTCTTCCTCGTTGCCTGGTTAAAGGAGGGGTACAGTGAGCTCCAGCTAGTGAAGGTGGGTGCAACAGGCTTGTGGGTGGCAAACCAAGAGAGCCGTCGGAATCCAGCTGGGTAGGTGCTTTAATGCCAAAGGGTCTCATGGATCTTGCTGGCATGATGATAAGGACTTAGGCTGATGTCTGTCTGCCAGACAGTCCTGTTCTTGGCACTGGATGAGCGAGGGGAAGTGTGAGGAGTACGAAGTAGGGCATAGAGTCATCCTTCCCTCAGCCGTGCCGTTCCAGCAGTTCAGGGATGTCTTGTACCAGAGATTGCATCTGGCCAGACCAAATGCTCTATTTTCCGTGAATCTGGCAGATGCTTGTGCATCCTTGACTTCTTCTGGGAACCTAAAAGAACTGTGTAACTTTTCTCCAAAACGGTCTCTGTGTCAGTTTCTCTCTGGGTATTGCCATAGTTAGGTCAGCAGCGGGTTCCTGTGGTAGGTCCTAGCCCTGCAGCCGGCGCAGGACGTGTCTGTTGAGTGCTTTCACTGCTCTGCTGCCAGTTCAAGACTCTGCTCCGCTCCCTAATTCATTCCCCTGTGTGGGAACTGGGGCTTCCTAGAGCAGCAACAAATGTCACGCAGTTTTGAATCCTAGCAACCTGAGATGCTGCCTCTGTTCCCTTGGTTCTTTGCGAAAGACTTGGTGGATCATCATTAACAGGGCCCAAGTGCGCTCCCGAATTAGATACTTCCCTGTGGGCATTCAGTGAGCCAATGTTTCTTTTGTCTCCCTCCAAACAGGGCGAAGAAGAAAGTTATAGCTCCTGCTAAGGTGAAAGTGAAGGTGAGTTCTTTGTTTTCTGGTTCTCATGGTTGACCTACACCGGGAGTCAAGCCACTGCCAAATTAAATCCTGTGTTTGAACCGCGTATCTATACATTAGGTACAAGGAAGTTGTACTGTGAAGTAGCTCTAGTCAGTATTGGGTTTGGAAAAAAACCCAAACGACCAGAACAGCAGCTAAAATCGATGGCAGCAGCAGTGGCTGGCAGGGAGGCGGGGGGACAGCAGAGGCAGAACGTGCTTATTCTGCCTTTTATCCCCAGATTGGGAACCTTCCCTTCCCTCCTCAGCAGTAAACCCTCCCTCTGTCCCTCTGACCCTGCCTGCTCTTGTGAATTTGTTCCAGGAATCTTCCTGCAAGCCAGATAAAAAGATGTCGGCTTCTGTTCCCTCGATGCACTCAAGCAGCACCTTAACTCTGTCTTCAGAGCCCCAGGGAGGAGCCCTGGGCATCAGTGCCCAGACCAGAGAACTCCTGTCCCTTGGGACAGCCCAAGCAGCCAGCAGCGCTGGCGCTCCTGCTGCCTTCCTGGATGACTCCTTGGATGAGGACTTAATTCATAATCCCACTTCTTCCCTCGAAGCAGTCTCCAGGGAACTGGCTGTGCTGAACAGCAGGGCAGGAGGGAGCCCTGACTTTACTCTTCCTGGAGCTCCAAAAGCTGCACCGGAGAAGATCCCAACTCTCGCATCCTCGGAGGAGAAGAGGACATTTCCAAAGTCCAACCCTTCCCCTACATCATCCTCTGGTTCCCTCCAGTCTCCTCTAAATTTCCTGGCTGAGCAGGCCCTGGCATTGGGCCAGTCTTCTCAAGACAAAAAGATGGAGAACTCTAATTACAAAGAGCTCTCCTGCCAAGCCTCCCCCAGCAAAATCCTTCCTGATGCACACCAGGCTAAACAGAAACACCACAGCTTGGTCCGGCCAAGCCACGGGCCTCAGACCTCCACCCCAGCGCCGGGTTCTCAGGTGAAGGTCTTTCACTCAGGCAGCCAGCTACAGAAAACTTTCACCTCCCCGGCTCCGTTTGTCAAACTGCAGAATCCCAAGTCCTCCTCTCCAGTGCCCCAGCGCTCCCTCCTCCAGCAGGTCAAGTCATCAACCAAAGCTCAGAGCTTCCATTCCTCTGCATCACCAGGCAGCACCCAAAACTCCGGCAGCTCCCACAAGACGCCAGGCTCATCCTCCTCATCTCTCAGCTATGCGGGAAAGCACTCAAGCGGCTCCAGCTCTTCAGGACAATCTTACAAATCGCCCTTCGTTTCTGGTTCCCTCTCCAAGCACGGGGCTTCTTCCAGCAGCTCTTCATCTGGAGCTTCTGCAAACCAGGGCTGCTCCTCTGGGAGCTTGCTGCCCAGCGTGCAGCCCCCTTCCTCGGGCCAGGTGTCCAGCCGCCCGTCCTCAAGCTCCTCAGTGAAGAAGACTCCTGTTTCGCAGAAGCTGACTCTGGTGGCACCTCCTGGAGGATCAAACGGAGATTCTAGTGGGGGCACTCAAGGGGTGGCCAAACTGCTGACCTCCTCCCTAAAGCCAGCTGTTGTTAGCAGCACCGCATCTTCTACCTCTGTGCCGGTAAGCAGCGGTGCGCTGGCCTAGCCCGAAGCCAGGAGAACGCGTGGCCCTGTGGCGGGCACTCTCCAAACTTGTTCAGACCTGCAATAAAGTGATGACTTCAAAAGAATTTCCTGAAATTCTTGAATGGCTGTCTGGATCTTGGCTGTTTAGGCTAGGAAGTCCTGCCCTTTGCCGTGGGCTTGCGCTGCAAGCTTTCATTTTCAGCCTAAAGTAGCAGCGAAGCAAAGCACTGCGGTACCTCCCGGGTCGCGGTGTTTGCACAGGCTGCGTAACGTTCTCGCCCTGACGTGGCGAGTGGTGGGGACAGCAGGGCTTCCCGTTTGGGTCAGGAGGAAGCGCAGTGAGGCAAGTTATCACAGGAGCTAAGAATCATTGCGTAAGCCAAAATGAGAACGATCAGTTTGTTGTTAGGTAGGCCTGCAAACTCGGCCTCCCTTACATTCTCACGAGTAATTTTAGCGTTATTGCCACTTTTTTTCACGACTGATTATAGAATAAATAACCTGTGGTACTGGGCTGTAAACGCAAAACGCCTACGCAGCTTTCTTTGGTCGTTACCTCTGTTGCTCCCCAGTTACTCCGTAAGCTCCTGAAGTGAAAGGAGTCGAACTTTGGCACATTATGGAATTCAGGGTCTGACAGTTCATTGGGATATAACGTCTCGTGAAGGAATCCTGGATTACCTGCACAGACTTGAGTTACTCAGCCATTGTACTTAATGGTATAAGGGCCTTAATTTTCATCTATAGCAAAAAAAAGTACTCGTTCCTAATGCTGCTGTATTAATTTGTTGTTGGCTGCTCACACCTGCCTCCTCTTGTGGTGTATGGAAAGAGCTGGGCAATTAAATGAGCATATTTAAATGGGTCTGAAGGACATGTGTACTGCTCAGCCCATGTACCTTGTCTGTCACTGAGACCGAGAGCTGAGAAGCATTTCCGGGTGGTGTGTCTCCATGGGACAGATCCCAGATAACGTTCCTGGGTGCAGGGGAACGCAGAACCTTGGTGCCTGGAGACGTCAGCAGCGATACGCTGCCAAAAGCGAGTAGGAAGCGTCCTCCTTGGAACGCGCAGGCAGTGCCTAAGCGTTTCCTCCGTCTAGTGGAGGTACGGTTCCAGAGTCGGGGAACAACAGAGTGAAATCCAGTAAGGTCACATTTAGAAGGAGATCGTAGCATCCGGCAGCGGGACTGCCGGTGCCCTGGGCATCTCCGAGTTGGCAGCCCTGGGGCCCTGGCTGGGAGGGTGCTTCTTGCAAGGAGGAATTCTTGAGCGCTCCGTGTTTTGCCGTTCTTCTTTCAGCGTGCCTTGCCTTTCCCACTGCTGACTGACTTTTTCTGTTGCTTTTCAGAAGGGAACTAGTGGAGCTGTGCTGCTAACGAGTTCTTCCTCCTTAAGTGTACTGGCTCCATCCTACAAGTCCAGCAACCCAAAGCTGCCAGCTGCCCTGAGCTCCACCCCATTAGGTATTATCTCTCCTATTCATTCCTTCCCTCTTCATGTCATCTCCTTCAGTTCAGACTCCTCCCCAAAAGCAGGAGTGTCAAAGGATGCAATAGTTACCGGACCTGCTCCAGGAACGTTCCACCACGGCCTTGGCCACAGTGAGTATCCTCCCGCTCACGCATGTGTGTGTTCCTTGTGCCTGTGCCGTCAAATAGCAAGAACGCCAGTGCTCTGCTGCGTTAACCCATTGCAGACCAACCCATCTCTTGCTGTTGCTTTGTGCCTTTACACCTCCAGCAGCTGCATTTGGAGAACCTTGAGCACGTCCCTGTAGCTCGCCCAGAATTCCCAATAGCTCGAAGCTGAGCTAGAGGCTAATGGCTGCAGCTCCTCTGCTCGTTTCTGTCTTCGATGTATATTTGTTCTTTTTTTTTTTTTTTTTTTCCCCTCTCCTTTCTTTGTTTTTCTCTCTAGGTCTTCTGGCTGGCTTGCACTCCAGCCCCCACCATGCAGCGCCACTCCCACATTCTGCCCTGTCCACTCATTTACCGCAAAGTTTGCCAGGTAACTTGTCAGACGGTCGTGTTTGTCTTCTGCGTCGTGAGTCGTCCTCTTACCTCGGCACACGCCTCCCCTCGAGGGGTGGAAGCAAAGCGGCTGGGCGCGTTGTCCGACCGCTGCGGTCGTCGCTAAAACCCACGGAGGTACGGAGCGAGGCGCAGCCCTCGCGTCCTCTCCTGTGCAGTGAGCCAGGGCACACCGATGCGCTTGTGGAATGATGCGTGTAGCAAGGGTTGGTTCCTGGAGGTCCTGGGCTTTGCTGCTTGCATCGTGGTGAAGAATTTCCCTTCTAGGATTGAAGCTGTGCGTGTGTGTGCGCAGTCTGCCAGGACTGCCCAGGAGGAAATGTTCTGGCGCTCTGGAGTTTTGTTGCTGGTGGCCTAATACAAAATGTGTCAGACCAGAATGTCTTGCGCCTGCGCGCTGAGCTAAGTGCTTACATCTCCTTCATGGCAAGTTTGGAGTGGAAACGGAGGCTGCTTCGGTTGGTGCTGACAGCGTGATGATTTTGCAGTTAAGCCCGTTGCTGCCCCAGTCTGGCGCCTGTAGAAGCAATGCACAAACCAAGAGGGTTCCGAAGGACCCCTCTGCTTGTAAATGGGGTCCTGCCTGGCGGGCTGTGAGCGTGCGTCGATGCGGTAGCGCGCTGGAGGAAGGAGAGGAGTGAGGGGGACCCATGCAGCATTCAGGAAATTGAAATGCAGGGCCAGCAGATCGGGCTTACCTGCTCCGGGGAGTCACTTGTCCCATGGGCACTCGCTGCCGCTGCTTTCTCGGTCACTTTGGCGCAGGCCAGTGCCACTGCCGTAGCACGCGCCCCTGCCGTGTCGGCGCGGGCAGTGTGCGCCTGCTGGAGGAGCGGTTCTGCTAACCGAGTGTTGCGGCACAACGTGTGGGCAGCTCCTGGAGTCGCTGCGGCCTCCCGCGGCGGTCCCGGGGTGAAACGCCCGTGGCTGTGAGCACGGGGCTCCTTTGCTGAAGCACGGAGTGCTGTGCGCTGCCGAAAATTCACAGAATGCGGCGTCTGTGCTGCTTTCGCTGAAGTTTCTGAGGTGGGTTGCTGTGTCCCTCTGATGTATTAGAGCAGAAGCAGCAGGGACCAGCCGCAACCACTGGTGTGACAGACCCTTCCTTCCTGTCTGTAAATTCACAGTTAACTGGGGAGTGAGGTGATTGATTTCGGTTTGAACGCGGGTTGGGAACTGTACTGTGTGTCTCTGAGAGGGAGCTCCCTGTCCCGCTCTTTGAGGGAACGTAGAGTAGTTCCTGGAGTGCCAGAAGCCGCGAGTAGACAAGGGCTAACTGGGAATAAGTGAGGAAAACCTGACCGTGGAGACGGCTGCGGCCGGGACCCGCCTCCTCGCTTGGCGTTTTCGCAGAGATGGGAGATGGAGGTTAGTGCTGTCATCGCTGGCAGCGTTACGAACGGAGGTGTTTTGTAGAAGAACGCAGCAGATATTTAAGCGGCCACCCCAGTTTTAAACCGTGTTCATTTGTTGTGTGGCACAAACCGGTGGGCTGCCCCAGCAGATGGCCCAGCCGCGTTGCTGCGTCTGAAAGCTGCGAGGCCTCTGCTGCGCTGGGGGCTGCTGCAAGCGCAGGGAACTGGTGGTGGCTGAAAGGAAAACGCTTACGCCAGCATTCCTCACAAAGCGTTTGAGCAAGGAGCGCCCGGTGCTTGCTGGCGCGTGGCCGCGGTGGCGCTAGCTGGTGGGGGTGCTGCGTGCTGGTGCTGTGGCCAGGGTGCTGACCGGTTGCTGTGGGAGTGTGACGTGCTGGGGCTGAGCTCTTGCATGGAACGAACTGTCCTTGTCCTGGAGAAGAAGCTGTTGCTGTGCTGCTCGGTGCCGCTGCTGCTTAACTGCACATCTCGGTACACCCGTGTGTTCATCATAGTCTGGTGGTAATTTTAATTGCTCCTTGGAAACTTCTGCTTCCTTGAACTTCCCTCCTTTTTCTCCTTTTCAGTGCATTTTCTCTTTTCCCTCCATGTCCGTTCCTTTCTTTTCCTTCATGGTTAGATTTCTGTGATTCCCGTTGCTGTCGGTGGGCACCCGAAGCCTTCCTTACAACAGCAAGGGTGTACTGACAGTGTTAGTTCAAGCCACCCTTAGATGCAAGGCAGCAAGGACCATGTATTTCTAGTTTCCTACATGGGAGACGCGGTAGGGTGGCTTCAGAGCAACCAGCCATCTGACTCTGCGCCCCGGTGCTTCTGCTGGGGGGCCGCAGGAGGTTCCGTGCGCCTTCCTCAGGCGCAGAGGCAGGGCTGCGCCCAGTGGTAGGATGTCTCCGAGCACCTCTGGGCACATGCTCTTACACCCCAACTCCCTTCCCTGGAAGGGAGAAGTAGATCCTTCTGCGCAGAGACCTGGCCGCCCCCGCTGCCCGCAGCTCCTTGGCGCTGATGCCAACCCCCCTTTCCCACTTGGTTTTATTTTCTTTCAGATGCTTCTCAGCTTCACGGCAAAGGGTCCAGTGCACAGCAGCGCAAGTTGTGACGTCTGCAAGGAGGGGAGCTAGAGCACACATAGGATAAACCCAAGAGGAACAGACCATGAACTTTGGATACCGGCTGTGTCTTTTTTTTTTTCTTCTGGTTGGTTGTTTGTTGGTTTTTTGGGTTTTTTTGTTCCCTCACGATGACTGGAGAGACCGAACCGCAGTGAGGAACTCATTGGTGCGTTTGCTCAGAGGCTTTCAGAGCTGAGCCCCACGCAAGGGGCCGCTTTGAGCCATGCCCTAATGAGAGAAGGATTTTGTAGCACTGTTTTATTGCTGCTGCCCGTCACGCATTCCCTGGCACTGGCAGGAGCTAGAACTCGCAGGGAGACTCGGGTGGCCTGGCTTTCTGCTGTGGATTCCCTCCCGCCTGTGTCTGTATCTGCCAAGTACCTCCAAGTCCAGTTACCTCCTTGGTCTCCCAGTGGAGGGTGTGAAAGGTGCTGCTTTCGTCTGCTTTGGATTTACTTGGATAATTCTAGCACTGCCAGTGCTTTCTGAAGACATTTGACTTTCCAATTGTACCATAAAACTGTGCTACAGATCATTGGAGAACTTAACGTTTCCTGTGTGGTGAATCTACTGAACCACCTGATGTTCCCCTCTGGAGGAGAAGGAAGACTCTTTAGAGAGATGTTTTTAGATGCAGTTACTGACTTTGAGAATTTTATGTGGTTTGGTTTTGGGAATTTATTCTTTTTTCCCCTCCTGCTCAGTTTTACCCTCATTACCATCGAATGCATTGGATTGAATGGGACGCTTCTCGGCATGTCACGTGTGTAGGAAGACATAATTCCAGTGCCTTTTACGGTGGAGCAAGAATGGACTAGTGACAGACATTTCAGCCCTATTTTGTGTGCTCCTCAACCCTTTTTTAACCATTCTGTATTTAAAATGTATTCTGTTTTATTTAATAGAGCTTTTTATGGTTGCACATCAAAAAAAAAAAAAAAGGCAAAAAAAAAAAAAAGCTGCACTGTCTGGATTTCAGTGGTGTCTTGGTGACTGCGAGCACAGTACCAAATCCAGCAGGAGCACCAGCTCTCACCGAGGTCGTGCGGGCGGGCTCCAGACCCTCCCCTAAAGCCATTCGTTCCTAGGGCCGTCCGTCGTGGTCTCCGTGGTGGGCAGAGGGAATGAGCTAGGTTTACCTGAGGTCGCTACTACTCAAATGAATTCCAGAGAACAATTTCTGCACTAGGATCATGTGCTTGTCACAGCTGCAGGAGTGGGGACCCTCTAGGACTGGGGCGTGACTTGTCTTTGCCGTGTTTTTAGCTCCCGGGCCTTGCCCTGCGCGCACCCGCTGGGCCTGTGCGTGGCTGGGCGCAGGCTGCGGCTCCAGCCGAGCTTCACGGGGTCTGATTATTTTTTCTTCCTTACTGCTTTTCCCCCAGTCTGCCTCTCCTCAGGCCCCACAGCCACACCTGAATCGTGCAGCTGAAGCGCTGATCCGCATAGAGTTTATTGGCATTTCAAGCAAAAGCTTGCAGCCTTCTTGAGCTTTGGGGAAGGATGCTGACGCCGAGGATACCAGCAGATACCTGCTTTACTTTCCCTGGGTTTGGTAAGATCCAAGATGGAATGTTTGCAGTCTGAGCTGACAGAGAATTTCCCAAGATCAGTGCATTGTTCGTGTGTAAAAAAGCACAAGCAACAAAAGCAGCTCAGATGTAAAGTTTGTTTACAGAAAAGACCTAGGTTGTAGCAAAAGAGCCAAAGACAGAACGTGTGTTACTGACACTAAGCCCAGCAGTTGCTGATGGACTGAGCAGTGGGCACGGCACGGTTCCTGTTGAAGGCCTAATCCTGAGAGGTACTTTGCGCCTTCAGCTTCCCGCGGTAGCTGAAAGAGACCTGGCAGGACAGGGGCTGAGCGAGCGCCTCCAGGTTCTGTTCTACTCCCTCTCTCTGCTTTCACTTGAACGCTTCTGCTGGGAAGCACCCGCGCGCGTGGCCGGAGCAGAACGCCCTCCTCCTAGGAATTGAGCGAAGCCTCTTGCCTCAGGGAAATGTTTATTTGGTGGAAATTCTGTGGGATATTTTTTTCTTTGGGATTATTATTTTTTTGCTTTCCCCGCTCCAAGGACAGTGAATGGTACGGAGCAGAGCCGCAGCCAGGCGGAGCCACGCAGAGGCCCCACGCTGGGGGGGAGCCCGGCATCTCTGCCTCGGCGAGGCAGCTTGCGGCGCTTCTGTGCCGGCGTGGGAGGTGAGGCTCCCCCGGCACGCGCTTAGCTTGGCAGTTCCTTGCGGGTGCCAGAGCTGCGGTTCACTATTCTATATATTTTTTTTTTTATTTTGATTTTTTTTGTGTGTGTCGGGACTGTCTTGCTGAAGATGGTGGGAGTGGTATGGAAATTGTTAATCTTGTACAGAACAACTGAATAAATTGTTTCAAAGTTTCCAAAATGCTTTCTTCCATCTCCTTACCTCTAGTTTCATGACTTTGTTTCCAAGGAATTGCCTTTCAGCTTTGGATGATCATCTCTTGAGTAATGAATTTTTTTTTACTGTTTTGACCAAAGTCTCTTATGCGGTAAGTAAATTACAGCTGTTTCCAGCTGTTGTGGTGGTTGAATTACATATTCTGTTCAGTGTGCTCCTGCTGATGCTCGAAGTCAACATCTGCTGGAAAGTCAGCAGTGTGTCCTCATAGCCAAGAAGGCCAATGGTACCTGGGGGCATTGAGAAGAGCACGGCCAGCAGGGCGAGGGAGGGTCTCCTCCTCCTCTGCTCTGCCCTGCTGAGGCCACAGCTGCAGTTCTGTGTCCAGTGCTGGGCTCCCCAGTTCAGGACAGACTGGGAACTACTGGGGAGAGCCCAGCGGAGGGCTGTGAGGATGATGAGGGGCCTGGAGCATCTCTGGTCTGAGGAAAGGCTGGGAGAGCTGGGGCTGTTCAGCCTGGAGAAGAGCAGCCTGAGAGGGGATCTGATTGATGCTGATCAGTATCTCCAGGGGGGTGTCCAGAGGAAGGGGCCAGACTCTGCCCAGTGGTGCCCAGGGACAGGCCGAGGGGCACCGGGCACAAACTGGGACACGGGAAGTTCCCCCTGAGCATGAGGAGAAACTTCTTCCCTCTGCGGGTGGGGGAGCCCTGGGCCAGGCTGCCCAGAGAGGGTGTGGGGTCTCCTCTGGAGAGATTCAGCACCCATCTGGGTGCAATCCTGTGCAGCGTGCTCTGGGTGATCCTGCTCTAGCAGGGGGTGGACTAGGTGATCTCCAGAGGTCCCTTCCAACCCCTATGCATCTGTGAATCTGTGAAAGACCAGGTGGGGTGCAGACCCTGGGGCCGCGGCGCGATCCTTCTGCTCACCGTGGATGGGTGCGCACTGAATGCTTACGGCCGCTGGAGGTGACGGCAGTTTACTGGGGTTGGGTTTTAGCTGAAGTTTGGGAAAAAGAAAATGAAGGTGCTCTGACTTCGTGGTGAAGCCCCTGGTACCAGCTCAGTGTAATCCCCCGTTTTCCTGCATTCGTTAGTGTAGTTTGCTCCCATCTAATGCTGCTAATTAGTCCCAGCTCTAATGCTGCTCCAGCAAATTCCCTCTTGGAAAAGCCAACAGCTAAACTGAACAGTTTTAACTTGGACTCTGAAATCGCATCTTTCCGTAAAGCCAAACATGAAGACACTGCCGTAATTAATGAACCCCAACTTCTGACTGGAACCACTGCGTTTTTATTTGGTACTATAAATAGAATTCCCCTCTATTTCCCATTCCCTTACACAAGTAAATGAACCACGTAGCTGCATGTAACTCCATCCAGCAAAACACCAGCACGAACGGCTTTCAGCCCCGAGGCAAGCTAAGTGTTTCGAAGGCACGCTGCGCTGGGTTGCAGTTGCCTGCTTTACGCTCCCCTCTTGCGCGCTCTTCACGTACTTCTCGGTGACCTCGGTGGCGTACGACTGCTCCTCCTGGATCTGCGGCCGAGGCCATCGAATTCCATCTGCTCCGCTCCTTCCCCAGCAGCACAGGCACGTCGGTGAAGGAAACAATGGTGTTCAGGTATTGGGGCGGTGATGCCGAATTGAGGTGTGTAGCGCACCTTGGTTTTTACAGAGCTGGTTTTCTGAGAGGATGATCCCATCATTTAGCTGTCCGCGGTGAAACTGTCTGGCTTACCAACACGCAGCTGATGTCACCAGCTCCTGCTGGTCATCTCGGAGTCATCTTCGCCTTCAGTCTCTCTACAGACTGCTGTGTACGACTTCTTATGCCACTACGTGAGTGTACGTTGAGGGCACTGCAGGTTCTGCTGAATCTTTGGACTTCAGGTACTTCACTGTCATAAGGCTTTTTGTCTTGGTTTTTGTTAGGTTGAGTGACTGGGGGGGGTGGTGCAGAGGGGCAGAAGGTTTTGCTGTAGTCCTGACAAAGGTGCGTTCTGCTACTGGTGGTGCTTTTCTGCAGTGTGAGACAGCAAGCAGCGTGGCTTCGTAGCATGGCTGGGGCAGAGACTCTAGCATTTCGGAAGACGCAAAGGAGGGCAGGGGTTTGCAGTGATCTGGCAGCCTAACCAGTGGCGCAGCTCTGCGTAGCTGCTCCTCAGAGAAGTTTCTAAAGTGGAGGGAGCGCCGTGTAATTGCTTCCGGACACCAAGACTGCCAGCTCCTGGATCGACATCTCCTTGTTGAGGTAACTGTTGTACTGAGCCGTGGTTAGCCTTCCGCTCTTCAAGGCATCCTCAATTGAGAACCTTCTACCAGACTTCCTGTCAAGGATCACAGATGATTCCCCGTTAGGACCCTTTATGGAGATCTCCTCCCAGTCACATTCCTGACTCTTCAGTTTGACAAACAGGCTCCATTCGATGAGGCCAAACACATGAGCTTCCTCTGGAGACATTTCTTTTCCTGTATCGGGGTCAATGACCACGATGGAGCGCCTCAGGTGGTTCTCTCTTTGTTCCCTCTTGATAGCCACCGTCCTGAGGCGATTCTGGAGTTGCTCGATCTCTGCGTCTTTTTCTCTGGATAACTGCTTCAGATCATCTAACTCTCTTTCCAAAGCTTGGAATCTGGAGTCCAGGTTTATTCCGCTGTCCACGTGGGTCATGTTCCTCAAATCCCGAGCTTCTGTTGCTGTGAGTTCAATCTCTGACTGCAGTCTCCTTGTTTCCATCAGCAGGTTCTGTTTCTCAAGATGTAGTTTGTGGTTTTCTTCCCTTAATAAGTCTAGTTCCTTTGATGACTTGGAGTTGTTGAATTCCACCTCAGACAGCCTGGTTTCGAGGTGGTTGATATCTGCATCTAGCTCCCTCTTACGCCGACTTTCTTCCTCCAGATTGCTCTTCAGCTTTTGAATCTCGTACTCTGTGTCTCCTTTGTCCACTTGGACACTCTCTGAAAAGACCACTTTCTCTTTGACCTCCATCTTCTCCAAAGAAAGGAGCTTCTTTCTCAGGGCTTCTAGTTCAGTTTGCAAGACCTGTCTCCGGTGCTTCTCTTCTTCTAGCTCCAGCTTGAGGAGGGAGTGCTCCTTCTCTTGCTGGGGATCTTGCTGAAGGATCACTTTCTGTTTCACAGTCACTCGTTCTGTTGTCTCCCTCTCCTGTTCTTCCAACTCGTTCAACCTGATCTTCAGCCTCTGCACCTCCAGTTCAGCCTCTCTGCGGGCCTGTCTCTCTTTCTCAAGTTCTTCCAGCTGACGCTCTAGCTCAGACCGCCTCCTCTGCAGCTTGCGGAGCTCTTCACGGAGGCAATCAATTTGCTTCAGCTCGCTCTCAATGCTCTGAGAGAAGGAGTTGACTTCAGCTTTCAAGGCAGGATCTTGTTCGTACTTCACTACTTCCTGCTGGACCACTTTCTCCTTTACCTGGGAAAGTTCTTCCTCCTTCTTTCTTACTTTCTCTTCTTGGAGAAGCCGCTCCCTCTCCAGGTCAATGTGTTTCATCTGTTCATCTGCTAGTTGCACTCTCAGAGACTCGACCTCCTCTCTAGTCTTGGGGTCTTCCCGAAACTGCAGAATTTCTTGAACAACTTCCTTCGTATGCACTTGAGGTTTGGTATCTTTCAAAGTTTGTATCTCTTGTTTCAGCTGGTAGATCTCAAGGTCAGCTCTTTCAATTGCTCCTGTCCTCTCAATGATTTCCTCCCGGAGTCGCTGTAGCTCCTTTTCAGTTTCTGGGTCATTCTTGTACTTAATGACCTCCTTAATGACTTCTTTGACTTCTACCAGCGGCCCTCTGTTTCTCAGAGCAGCCATCTCGTTCTGGCAGCTCTTCAGCTGCTCGTCACCACCTCGATATCGCCTCTCCTGCTCTACCAGCTCCAAACGAAGGTTGGCGACTTCATTTTCAGCCTTGGGATCTGGGCGCACAATCTCACGCACTTTCTCCTGGACGACCACCTTGGCATTCTCTTCCTCCAGCAGGTGGATCTTCCTGAGCAGCTCAGCCTTTTCCCGCTCATTGGAACGACCCTTGGACTTCTCGTCTTCATACTGGCGCCGGAGCTCATTCACCTCTCTCTCAATAGCTAAGTCTTTCTCTACCTTCAGCACCTCCTTGACGGTAATTTTGCCCTCAGCAATGGCCCGTTCCTTCTCAAGACGTTTGAGCTTGTCCTGGAGGAAGCTGAGCTCTTCCTCATGCTTCTGCCGGAGGGCGCTCTCCCTCTGCTTGTTCTCTTGCAACATCCGGAATTCCATCTCCAGCTGGGGATCGTTCTGCAGCTTCAGCACCTCCTTCTCCGTTACCTTCTCCTGCTCTTTGTTCTTCTCGCTGGACAGCACAGCAATTTGTTGTCGTAAAAGGATGACTTCGTTCTCTCTGGTTCCTTCCTGCCTCCTAAGCTCTTCCAATTCTTCTTTGAGCTTTAGGATTTCATCAGCTTGAGCCTTATCTTGTTCAATACGCAGTACCTCTTTCACGATATACTCCTGTCCTCCTTCCTTCTTCTCGTGCTCCAAAACATGCAGCCTGACTTTAAGAGCCTCCAGCTCATCCTGGAGCACCTGGTTCTTGCGCTGCTCTTCTGCTAGGTTTTGCTGCAGTTTGTGGAAGCTCTCCTCTAGCTGAGGGTCAGGTACTTTCTTCAGCAGTTCTTTCTTAACGACAGTTTCTTGGGGCTTCTGGTTTTGCAGGTGGACGATGTTGTTCTGGATGGCTTTGATCTCTGCTTCTAGCTGTTGCCGACGCTGAGTCTCATCCTCAAGCTCTTTCTTCAACTTCCAGACTTCTTCCACGGGCCTCATGGATTTTTTGGTCTGGACAAAGTCTTGTGTCACTTGAACCTCTGGTTGCTGTTTTGAAAAAAAGAATGTGTAGTCAAAAATCCCCAAATAATCATACTTTCGGTGTTTATCTCCAGAACCTGCCATGACAAAGGGACAGGAGGATGCCGAGATTGGTTAATGGTGGTTGCCTACTGCAAACGCTCAACAGGGAGTATTTGCAAACAGGCTTCTCCTGAACCGCTCTGTGGATTCCCAGCCTGAGAAGTGCTTTCTGCAATGCCTACAGCTGTCAGAACAAAGCTTTTAGCCACGAGGGCCATGAATTCTGGCATGGGTTTGGCAAAAGAAGTGTTAAAAATAATGTGGAGCTTCCTGGGGTGAGTGGGAGATGGGACTGGGAAACACAGAGGGGTTGTCTGTCTGCTTTAGGTGCCTGCCAATTAATGATTTTTGGAGGCGGGAACACTAGCTAGGTTTGTTCCCAGGCCAGCTCGTAATGGCAGAGGGGTTATTTACATGAATGTCCTCTCGGCATCGCATTGCTCCCGGCGATCGCTTACCTGCCGCAGGAGGCTCTGAGCAAACTCCAGGTTCTGCAGCCTCTGTCTGTTCACAGCGTTCACTTCGGTGAACTTGGCTGCCAGAACAGCTTCCTATGGAACAAAAACGTGTTGAGAAGAGGTGGTGGAACCAGGGTCAAGGCTTGCTGAATATAAACAACAAGCCCTGGGTGCTCTTCTAAAAATCTGCAGCGGTGCTCTGCCAAGCTTTGGGGGTGGAAGAGCGATTCTCATGCACGTGCACACACGCTCATGGTCATACTGGGCGTTTCCTACTCAAGACATGCAAAAAGAGATGCGGCCAAGGAAGAACCGGGTGGACGCTTCTGCCTGCTTTGATAGGCAGGATGAGTTTGAGGCAGGCAGCAAACAGCTCCTCCATAAATAAGTAACTTCTGGCCTGCTCTTCCTGTGAGTGTTTCTGTCTAGCATACAGTCTGTGGTGGTGCAATCTCACTCTCTGAGAAGTCTGGAGGGGGAAAAGTTTTTGGGATTTTGGCTTTTCCCTCCATTCCCCTTTCAGAAAGGAAGTGCTAAATCCAGTATTCCCCCCGTCTTGTTCTGGCCAGCCTAGTCCTAAAAAATTGATGCCTTAAAAATAATGAAATATCCCTTCCTGCCCCGATTCTCTGCCTTTCCCTGTGGTCCCCTCCAGGGCCGAGGCCGCCGACAGTAAAACGATTGTTTGCAAAACCCCCGTTGGTGCCATGAGCTGTCATCGGCTTCAGCTCGCTGTAGGCCACCCCTTGTTTACCTCCTCTTTCACTTTCGCAGCTGGAGACTGGAGCCTGGGCTTCTTGCTCATGTACCCGTTCCGGCCGTTCTCCAGGTCAAGGATGGATCGTAGCTTCTCTGCTTCCAACTCGTAGTCCTGTGGGAAGAAGTTCCCAGGAGGAAAGTGAGATTTCTGGGTCCCCTTCATGCACAGGTCTCTCCTAAACCCTGACTTTAATGACATCATCCCTTGACCTGTGTGTTAGGCGAGTTGCTGGGGATGGTGGGATGTGGAGCACTGTTGGCAGGACCTCCCAGCAGGTTCTGAGTCAGATACTGCCCTGCAGGCATCTGCTGACCTTCCAGCTACCTTACCAATGCTGGGTTTGGAGTGGAAACCCTTCTTTCACAGACAATAAATCTGAGCCCGCTGCCATGCTAGTGGCCACGTGATGTCAGTGCTGGAGCAGACACAACCTGGTTTTAGCTCATCAGTTGACTGAGCAAGGGCACTAGGCTTTCTTTAGGTGGCTCCTTGTAGGATGCAGGTAATTCTGCCCCTTCTGCTCTGCTCTGCTGAGAACCCCCTGCAGTGCTGCATCCAGCTTGAGGGTCCCCAGGACATGAAGGCCATGGAGCTGCGGGAGCGAGGCCAGAGGAGGCCCGGGAGGTGCTGCGAGGGCTGGAGCCCCTCTGCTCTGGAGACAGGCTGAGGGAGCTGGGCTTGTCCAGCCGGGAGCAGAGAAGGCTGCGGGGAGCCCTTGGAGCCCCTGCCAGTGCCTGCAGGGGCTGCAGGAAAGCTGGAGAGGGGCTGGTTGCAGGGCAGGGGGGGCCAGGCCAAGGGGAAGGGCCTGAAGCTGCAGGAGGGGAGCTGGAGCTGAGCTGGGAGGCAGCAATCCTTCCCTGGGAGGGTGCTGAGGCCCTGGCACAGGGTGCCCCGAGAGGTGGTAGATGCCCCATTCTTGGAAACGTTCAAGCTCAGGTTGGATGAGGGCTCTGAGCAACCTGTTCTAGTTGAAGATGTCCCTGCTCACTGCAGGGGGGTTGGACTAGATGAGCTTTAAAGGTCCCTTCCAACCCAAACCGTTCTTGGATTCTACGTTAAAGTTCTCCCACTGGCAGAATTGCTGCCCTTACCTTCACTGCCTGCTGGTATTGCTGAGCTGTGGTGGACACCTTCTGCACCTCCTGTTCCTTGCTTGCAATGTCACTGAGGAGCGCCTGGAGAGCACAGACATACGCGTCAAAGGGAACACAAACCCACATACATTGTTCAGCCTTTTTGAGGGCTGCCATTAAAATTACAACACTGACAATGACAACTTTCTCGAGCTGCCACATGTCAACAAGGCACAGGCTGGACACTGGGACTTCACAGTGTAAAAAAATAAGTAAAGCTAGTAAGTATTTGTATTTTTCCATTTTATGTTCAGGATTCACATATTTTATGTGTTCTGTTCCTTATCTGTTAGCGTTCCATCCTCTCTCCCTGTGGAGCCCAGGGCGTGCTCAGGAACAATTACCGCTTGGTTCTTCAGCTTCGTTTCCACTTGCTGGATGTTGTCGGTCTCCTGCGGCTCGTAGTTAGGTATGTTGCACAGGAACTGGTTGACTCTGTCGTAGTTGGCGCGGTAGTTGGAATAGGAGCTTTTCGCTTTCTGCAGGGTCTGCGTTCTGTAGGGGAAACCAGCGCAGCTTCAGCACCGTCCCATCCCGTGTCTTCCGCAAATGCCTCGACCTGTCCCCACCTCCCTGCTCCCGAAAGACACAGATCTGAGCCAAAGCTGTTCTCTGACTCGTCTCCTCTCTGGGAGAGTCTTCTACAGGAATTGGTGCTACCTAGTCAGTATAAAAGCAGAAATCAGAGGAGAAAGGGGTCGTGGGGCACCTGCAGGGCGGTGAAGAGTGGACCTAATCTTAGCAACGTAAGAAGGTGCCAGACATGATTTGATCCAGGCAGAGGCAGATGATGTTCCATGACAGCCAGTGCAGTGGCTCTTGCCAAAGTCCTCATCTCCATTGCAAGAGCACTTAATCCTAAAGGCCGCCCAGATCTGCCCAGCCAGCGCATGCCAGGAACCTCTCTCCCCTCCTCCTTGGACCTCCCTGCTCATTCCCACCACAGTGTTATGCCTCTTCCAAATTCAGCGTGGTTCCAACTCCACTGTGAGCATCCCAGCTCTCCAAGCTGATCCAGTCCTACCTAGGTCCTGTCCTACAGTCTTACCTGTGGTCAATTTGCTTGCTGAGGTTGTTGAAGCGCTGGTTGAGTTTGTAGAGCTCGGCTTCCTGTCGTTCGATGTCAGGGCAGTGCTCCTGGAACTTGCTGGCCAGGGTGTTGGAGCATGTCTTCGTCCTTAGCAAGTTCTGCTCTGCTTCATTGAGCAGGAACCTCTTGGACTGGAGCTCGGTGCCCATGGCCTGCGGGAGAAGCAGGAGAGAGGGATTCTCTGAGGTTGCCACACGTGCCAGGCTTTTGTTACTGTTCCCCATCAACCCCAGCTACTGCCCTGGAGCTGCAGAGGGTGCTAAGGGATGGCTGAGCTGCAGCAGTGCTACAGGTTGTGGAGAAAAGCAAGTGAAAGGCTTGCAGCACAAGCAGAGCCATCCGGTAATCCTGACGGGGAGAAAAGCCAGCTCTGGCGCCCTTCTCTACCGGTTAATCTTTAAAAGCAGGTCTACTGTGTGCAAAATGTGCAACTCCCGTTCCTGCCAGTGCAGCAACTCCAGAAGGAGCCGTGAAAGTCTGAACGTGGGGACTTGATGGGAAAGCTGAAGGAGGACATAAAACTCTGGCCTAGCCAGTTCTTGGCCTTTCTATAGCAGAAGGATTGGCAGTTTTGGTCAGTAGCTTTTTCTGGTGATAACTGTTCCCAGAGCCTTGCTAGGTCCCATCTCTTTCATGCGTCGGACCTCTGCGCTGGGTTTCCCAGACCACTTTATCCTTCACTTCTCCATTAGTCCTTCCGTCAAACCACAAGTGTTCAGCTGGCATTTGCTTTCTGGCTCGGGCTAGGAATGGTTTGTATCTAAAGTAGGTGGAGATCACTGCAGTTAACGTGAGGTCTCCTCTCCAGCTCGGAGGGCAGGGGGCATCCCTTTTCCAAGCTTGTGAGTTGAGCCGCGATTACTCCGGCTTTTGGAAAGCTGTTCTGTATGTGGAGCATGTCAATAGGGTAGAAAATTGTCTGGGGACAACTCTTACCAGCAGCTCTTCTTTCTTACGGTCTACCACCTGCAAATCCTCTGGTACTGTGTCATCTATGACCAGTTTGTTCTCATAGGTAGACAGCAGGTCTCGACCTTGTTGGAGGCTCCTCTCGAGGTGTGTGGCCACCTCAACTCTGTATGGACACAAAAGAAAAGGTGTTTAAGCACACCTGTACCCATCTCCTACGTTATGTGGGGCTCAAGCCATGACTTACTTCTCCTGGGCAGCGCTGAGCAGCTGGACCACGCGGTCGTACTTCTTGTTGGTATTCTCCACCTTGTTCCTTACCAAGGTGGCGCTGCCCGTGTTTGGCACGGATTCGATGAAGACCTCGCACTCCTGGATCTTCCTCGTTTTCTCGGGTTCAATGCGACGGACCTCATTGGTGATGTTCTGCAGCAGGAACAAAAGCCTTGAGGGATTGAACTAAGATCTTGTGGCTACAGGACAGAGAAGCTGACCCTTGGCTGTCTGGTGTGAGAAGGGAGGTCAGGGCTGAGGGCTTGTGGTTGATGGCACGTGCCTTTCAGCCCTTGAAGAGACAAAAGGGGGTATTTTCTGTTGACTTTCTGTTGACTTGTATCTCTTCTGGGGAAGGCTTGCTAGTCCTTAGCAAGGGAACTCTGGCCGGGCAGTGGTTCCCACCAGCTCTAGCTCTGTCAGAAATGTGCTGGACTCATCTGGACCATTGGGATCTGCAGCCTGACGGCCGAATTCTTGCCTGGACATCAAAGAGCTGCAGGCAGTTGGAGCAATTTGCTTTCACGTGTGGTGGCCTTTGGATTTTGACACAGCCCTCAGCAGGTGATGGAACCAGAACTTCCTCTTAAACCAAGGGAGGTTAGTGGCATGGAGCCTGGCTTAATTAGAGGTCTGAAGGAGAGGAAAGGAGCAGGATGCTACCAGCACCGGAGCCTAGCAGAGCAGGTCCACAAGGAGAAACAGTGCCCTGGAACATCAGCGTTTTCCTGCTCCCTTCTAAGCTGGGGAGGGTGGTGGCAGAGTTAGTGTCCCTGCTGTGCTCAGAACAGGGGCAGGATCAAAACTTGAGGGCTGCCATCCCCTCCTCACAGCTCACGGTCTGCAGCCATCACCTTTTTCCCATTCCACCTTTCCATGGCTGAGCTGGGCCAGGAGTGGGATGAAGGTTTTGGCTCCTGAGGCCGCTCAGAGGGCTGCTCCCCACCTCCGCTGGAAGCAGCAGCCAGCTGTAAGCATCAGTCCGTGCCTGCACGCTCCTGGGTTCCAGAAATGCTTACAGCACCCAGAATACTGCAGACCACCCTGGAGACCCCCGGGAGCATGGTCCCTGTATGGCACCATCTTGTCTTCCACAGCCCTGTACCTTCAGGTCCTTGGAGCGCTCAGTGCTGTCCTGCACAGCCCGGCTCTGCTCCAGCGGCGGGCGGAGGTTTGCTGTTATCGCTTTCTCCTGCTTGTCCAGGTCACTGTTCACTTTCTCCAGCCCTGCCAGAAGCTGGCGCCCCCGAACCGACGCAGCGTCTGGATGATGAGGGGGGACCAGGTTAGAGCCAGCTGGGAGCTGGGTCTGGGCTCAGTGCCACGGGCGAGTGTGGAACCCGTGTCCCCCCGAGCCCTGCCTGCTGCAGCCGCAGCCTGGCCGCTCTGCCCCTGCATGCATCCCAACACCTTTGTCCCCGGGACCCCTGGGAGATGGGGAAGCGTCACCAAGAGCTTCCCCAAGATGGGCCACCACCTAAGTTCAAGGCTACAGCAATCTTTCTGTGCTTGGGGAGGGGCAAACCCCAAGCTGCCCTTCCAGAGCCGCACCTCCAATGCTGTCTGCCTTCAGCCCCTCGTAGCGCTGCTGGAGGACGTTCTTGCAGTTGATCGTCTTCTCCTTTACGTTCACGTAGTGATCGGCGATTCTGCAAAAAGGGACGGCGCAGGTGTCAGAGCCAGGCCCTCGGCCCCTCCGTCGCCCTGTTGCTGCTCCAGGACTGACGTGCAGCTCTGGAGGGGCCCACGGGATCTGGCCCCTCGCAGCAGCCACGACGTGAGCGGGGGAGGGGCACCTTCACCCCGTGTCGGCAAAGGAGCAGAGCGGCATCCTCACGGGTGGGGTGAGAGCGGGGCAGTGGCAGCAAAGGCAGGTACCTGCCTGCTGAAGGAGGGATGGGCAGCTCCCTCCACTGCAAGGGCCCCCCCAAAGGAGGGGGGACCTGGACGGCTCTGAGCTGGCCCCGCTTTGCCAGGTGGGATCTTGTCTGCGAGCAGGAGGGTGCAGGAATCCCCCCGGAGGAAGCCTGAACCGGCACGGCCCCCCCCGCCCCCATCGGCGCTGCCAGATGGGGCTGCAGCGCTGGTGGCGTCGGGTGGGGTGGGGTGGGTGAAGGCAAGGGAAAGGCTGCCGGGGCAGCAGGGGAGGCCGGCACGGCGGGCCGAGGGGGCACGTACTGGTCTGCCAGCGCTATTGCTTCTGCGTCAGGCGGGGGAATCATGAAGCAGACCCCCGGGGCGCTGATCCTGTCTCCTGAGCTGTCCGCCACTTCCCAAACGTCTCCGCTGTTCTTCTGCAGGGTGTAGTGGGCTCCTCGGNCCCCCTCGCTTCTCCCAGTGTCTGCCAGGAGCTCCTGTGCCTGCTCCTCCCTCCCCTGAGCCTCTGGGGATGGAGCCGTGCCCCCGCTTGCAACAGCCACGGTGAGCGAATTCACACCAGGGCAGAGATGCGAAGGCGTTCCCGAGGCTGTGCGGCGGCTTTTTTGGGGGGGAGGGAGGCAGCTGAGTCAGCCGGAGCCGCTCGCTCCTTCCCAGGCCCCTGCCGCTCCCGCGGTGGCTGCTGGCTTCACTATCCCACCCCTTCGGGCAACGACTCAGCCCTGCAAAGGCCGACACCGGGGCGGGGGGGCTGCTGATGGGGCTGCGGGGGCCACACCGGTGATGGTGGGCTGAGATTCTTTGATCAGGAACATGCCTGGACACCTCCGCCACACCAGCACAGGGAGCGTGGGAACACAGCAGAGCTGTCGCAACCTCCCGAAGGGGGTGTGACAGGCACGCTGTCCGCAGGGCGGACGGAGGCTGCGTTGCCCCAGACCCTTCCTGCACTGCTCCTCCCGACCTGCAGAACCTGCTTCCCATCAGAGCAGGCACAGCCCTCGCCTCGTCCCCGCTGCGGGAGCCGTCGCCGCTCGGGCACTGGCAAGAACTGCTCTTTGCCCAGGTGCCTCTTCCATCCCCAGTGCCCCGCAAGCAGACGGTGCCCAGCAGCACCTCTGGGTGCCCGCGGGGCGAGGGAGATGTTACCTGCTCGCCTTCGTATTCGCAGAGCGCCTCCACAGGGACGGGCTGGAGCGGCATCTCACGGCGGTACCGCAGGGGCAGCACGTGCTGGCTGCGTTCCTGCAGGGACTTCACCACAGCCTCATACTTGTCCAGGGCCTTCTCCTGATCCTGGCACAGGGTAATGACCAAAACCAGTCAGGGAACCGCGGGAAGAACGAGCTCCTGGGCTCTGCCAGCTGGGGAGGAGCTTGTACCCTCTGCCGGGAGAGAGACTGTGGCTTCTTTTTTGCTCATGCTAGTGAAAATGGTTCCTGGATCCTGTTCCACAGCCATTGTGTTACTACACCAAGTGCTCCTGCGCTCTCCTGTCTTCTGCAGCCAGGCTGAGGACTGGGACTGTGCCTGTGAGTTGCCGAGCCTTGGCACCAGCCACCGGGCAGTGAGAGACATTCTCTGGTGTATGGTGCACATCTGCCTGGCTGCATGTTGGAGGACAGCCCCGTTCCCAGTTAATGGCTCTCATTAGACCCCCGTGAGAAGGGTCTCCATCGGTTGCCCTGTTTCTAGCTGTGCAGGTGGGTATCCCACAACGCTGAGCGGGACGGAGCACGCAGCAGGAGGGGGACAGCTCTCGGGAGGACTATCAGCTGTCCCGGGACACGTGCATCCTGTGGGCCTGCCGCAGCGTGCTCGGCCTTGGGCTGGGCCGGCGGCTCAGCACAGCCCTTCCCAAGTGGGAGCTCTCACAGCCCAGCTCTCGGCAGCACAGCAAGTTCCACAACCTCCTCTGGCAGCAGGTCTAATTATGCTCCCGCCCTTAATAAGCGCTAACTCAATGAGAGAACAAATAAAAACCAGCCTAGTGAGCAATTATGTTGCTATGGGAGAGGCAATCTCTAGCTAGAGGGGAAGGAAGCGTGGGGTGAAGGCTGGGCATGGAGAAAGCTGGGCTAGATGCCTGCACTGGCAGGGATGTCCCTCCATCGGTGCTGTGGGGACACTGGCTCCTGCTGCTGCCTCCCCTGTGGTCCTGCCTGCACCAATACTCACATCCAGCTCCCGGAAGAGAGACTCAAGCTGGTATCTGTCCTTGAACTCTGGGCTGAATTTTTGGTCCAGGTCTGTATCCACCTTCTTCAAGAGCTCCTGGGCATCCTTAGTGTCCTTCTGAAACTGCAGAAAGGCAAAGTCTCTGGTGAGAGAGTGTCCACCTGAAACACAGAGCAGGCCCAACCTGGCGCCCTGGTCCTTGCGCTGCCTAGAACAGGCAAAGCCACCAGGAGCTATGATGGTCATCCGGACACCCAGAAGTGCATGAAGAAAGGTGAGGAATTGCTGTTTTCCATGCTCAGGACAGCAGAGCTAGGGGAAAGACAATCAGGGGCAGCTTATTCCATGGTCTTCTCCTGCAGAGCTGTTAAATCCCAGCTTTCCTCACCCTCAGTTTTGTTTCACTTGGACAGCACCGCAACGGTGTGTGGTGTCTCCACTGCCAGTGCCAAGGAGAAGGCAGACCCAAGCCCTTCCACACACAAACCGGCCCCTGGGGCAGTTATTCTGGCAGATACCCACAAAAGGCACTGCCTGGGCTGGGCACCACGGTTCAGCTTTGGCAACAGACTCATCACATCCTCAACACGCCCAAGCTGTGGGAGAGGAATCCAGCCCGACCTGCTCCCCAACAGAGCCTCCCTGGCTGTCAGATGCAATTTATCCAGCAGACATCTGTCTGCCGAGCTCAGCTGGGGCGCTGAGCCCTTGCGCAGGGCTCCCCGGGGGGGCAACTGTGCTATCTGTGGGTGTAACTTCCCCACTGGGTTCTGTTCTGCTTTCGAGAGGAGCACGCAAGGTCTCCCCATGCCTTGTTTTGGGAGTGAGGTGATACCTCTGCTGTCCTGTGGACACGGATGCCCACATTGGACGGTGGCTTTTGAGCCTTGGCACTGGAGCAGATGCTTTGTGCAAGTTATGCTTTGGCCAAGAAATTACTGCATTTGGGGCTTGAGCAATTATGACTTGTGTTATCAGCTCAAAGTGATCCTCCTAGCCCTAAAAGCCCCATAGAATAGAGAACTAAATCTCTTTTACCCTGTTTCCAGAGTAGCAGGAGCTTGTACCTTTGCTGGAGTCTCCTGCAACCCAGCAGCTACTCTCTGGGCTGTGCAGAGCAAACAGTGTCTTGCTGCCTCTGGGAATCTGGTACCTTGTGGAAGTCCTCCATGAACTTCAGGTGGCTCTCCTCGCAGATCAGCAGGTTGAGGTACTCCTTCCAGTCGGCGTGCACCGCCTCGATGTGAGCCTGCAACACAGGGGTGGGAAGTGGACGTTGGTAGGATGCCCCGTGCTAGGGGTGAGCCTGGGCTGCCCACCAGAAAGTGCCTGTTTCCATCTTGAGCAAACAACTCCCCAGCTACCTCTGAAGCCACCTAGATGCTCTTAGGTCAAAGCTAGGATGGGAATACCAGAGAGCTAGGCCAAAGCTGGGATGCTGCAATGGGAGCGTGGGGACGGATGGAAGGAGGTGGCAAATCCTGTGGCCTTATGTCCATCTTCCATCAAAGGTGGAACTTGCCACCATAATTTATCCTTTGTAGGAAGGCACAGGGTAATCACTGCAGGAATGAGGAAGACGGGAAGTGGGAAGACTCCCACCTAGGTTTATCACGGCTCTTCCGATGGTGTTTACGCACTTGCAGGTGAAGGAGACTTTTTCCCACTTGGCATCTTGGGAAGTAAAGTCAAGAGTCATGTTGGCACCACGTCCCATGCTGGAGAAGGGCTGGGTGAGTTCCCCCAAGCTCCAGGGCAGGTGGGGAAGCTGGAGCCCGTCCCTGCTGCTCACCTCGATGGCGTTCTTCCCGGGGTGATTCTGAGCGAGTAGCTGATCTCCATCTGCGTGCAGCTTGTTGATGGCCTCTTCTTTCTCCTCCAGCTTCCGATGGATGAAGTTCTAGATGGAAAGAGGTGAGCTACTGATCCCCACAGAAAAAGAAAGAACCCTGGCTGCATCCTGTGACTGAGCTACTCTGAAATGGCCTGAACAGCTCCACAAGACAGAAAGCACGATGCTCCCCCATGGCAGCTTTCTCTTTCCCTTCCCTTGCAGATGTTGCTGAAGATGTGACTCTTGCCAAGTGAATGCTGAGATAAGGGAGAGGAGAACAAGGAAGCTGTCGAGCTTCCTCACTGTTTTATTTCTGGTAGAAGGAAATGATTTCTTGCCCCCATCCAACCCCTAGCTTGCTCCCCGGCTCTGTTCCCACCTCCCTTGCTGCAAAGCACCTATCCGGCACGGGATCAGGCAGCGCACGGACCTCGTACTGGCGGCGTCGGCTCGGGTAGTCAAGGTTGTGGTCACTCCAGTCGTAATGGGTCCTGTCCTTCGCCTGCTGATCCAGCCAGTAGAGCTTGTTGGTGCAGCGCTGCATGTAGTCCTGCAGCGAATTCAGATCCTGCTGCCGCTGCTGGGAGCCGGCCTGGGAAGGGTCAGAGGGAGAGCTCAGCCCAAAACTCCTCTTCACGGGTCCTCCAGGGGTGCCTGGCCATCCTGGCAAGGGACCCCTGGAAAAGGGCTCTGCCCCCGGGATCCCGGAGGTCTCTTACCAGCAGCTTCTGGTATTTGGCTTGGGATTCCTCGTATTCCTGGTAAGAGAGGAGAAGCAAGGCAAGGGTTAGGAGCGTGTCTCTGGAGAGCAATGGTCTGGCGGGGGCTTGATGATGGAGGGGGATGTGGGTTTATGGGATTTGCCTCATTGTACGGTGTACAGTGCTGAGCTCTGAGGTTAGGCATGGATCTAGGCACCCACCCAACCTGGTCTGGGCTGTAGCATTTTGGGTGGTGGGATGCTCTCACCTTCATCAGCAGCTCAGGACAGGGCCGACCCTGCGGGGCAGCAGGGAGAGGGGCAGGAGAGCTGACCTTATTGCCTTCCTTGGTGATGTGTGGGCCGATGGCCATGACCTCGTTGTGGAAGATGTTGTGTTCTTCTACTTGGCTGTTGACCAGCGGCAGGTCGGTCCCGAAGCCCTTGCTGCTTAACGCGTCCTGTGGTGCACAGGAGTTGGGGTTAGCAATGGGGGAACGCGATGCGGCGGCTAAGATCTGGGAAACTCCTCTTGGAGGTGGACATGGAGCTGGGCTTGGATGGGCTCTGGTTGTTGGCAGTGTGTGCAGGGGTGAAATTGGCTGTACCAAAGGGCATCCATGGGAAGGCCAGTTTGGGGGTTTTAACCCTTTTCTGCCTGGAAAAGTGTAGGGAGTGGGATAAAATAAAGACGAAGGGCTGTGGAGTAGAGCCCAAAGCAGGCAGCGACTGGGGATGCCAAGGCAGGGACCCAAGAGGAGAGGCTGAGGCTTGTTCAGCTTGGGGAGGAGAAGGCTTTGGGGGTACCTACAGCATCCTTCCCGTAAGGTTGTTGAGAAAACAGAGCCAGGCTCTGCAAGGTGGTGCATAGTAGGAAGAGATGACAAACGTAAAATGCAACGGGGGAGTCACAGGCTGGCTGTAAGGAGAGGCTTTTTAACTCTTGGGGCAGTGGGGTGTTGGAGCGCATTGCCGGAGGGGAAGTGTGGTCCCCATCCTCGGATGGAGAAGGGCAGAGGTTTGCCCAAGCCTGTCCGGGAGGGCGATGGGCCGGCTGAGCCTTAGGAGCCCATCCCCTGAAGGCCAGGCTGGCACGGGGCCCCGTGCCCGCCCCAAGTCTTCCAGGGCTTTTCCTGCCTTGGCCCGGCTGCTGCCAGCAGCGCCGCCTCAAGTGCTGATTCCTGGTGCCACAGCAGCTGGCCTTGTCCCATCACCTCTGCACCCTCCCCTGCCACCCCGCACCGCTCCTCCTGCCCATGCCATTTGTTGTTCCCAGCACAAAGCAGCCAAGAAGGTTTCTAGGAGCCTGTTTCTCCACGGGGAGTCACACAAGGTCCTGCCCAGCTGGTGGTGCTGGCCAGGCAGAGGCACTGACGATCCTGCTGTGGTACCTGTTTCTCCTCGATCACTGTTGACCAGTTGACCTGGGGCTCCATGTGCTGCAGGGGGAAGCTGTAAATCTGGTCATGTTTCACGCGCAAGTTTGCTACTCGTTCCTTCAGCTGCCGGATGCTGTGGGAAGAAAAAGATGAGGGTGGGATGCGGGCATGAGCCGGCATTAGCATCGGGAGCTGTAGGTGATCCTCTCTCACTCCCCATGCAGAGGGGGACTGTCCTTAGGGGACCTCGGCAAGCCCAGCGCTGCCAGGCGGGCTGGCAGCAGCCGCGTTGTGCAGTCGGTTCGGGAGAGAGAGAGCAAGGGCTGCACCTCTGCCAAGGGCTGCTCCGCACGGCCGCCAGCTCGGCGCAGGCTGGCGCTGGGGCAGAGCCGGGCAGGTATCGCCCGCCGTGCTCGGAGCAGAGCCGCCATCACCGGGCGTGCGGCTGCTCTCGCTCCACGCCTGTGCGAGGGCGGCTGCGGGTTAGCACAGAACCACAGAATCTTTAGGGTTGGAAAAGACCTCTAAGATCGAGTCCAACCATCAACCCACCCCCCCCATGGCTCCTGCGCCCTGTCCCGCAGTGCCACGGCCACACGCTGGTTGAACCCCCCAGGGACAGGGACTCCCCCCTCCCTGGGCAGCCTGTCCCCAGCCCTGATCCCTCTGTCGGGGAAG